>JASDQU011178680.1:3760-15950 GCA_032191745.1 Picea mariana
AGACAACTTCACCGGGGTACTGAACAGGCTCACTGGCAGTGAAGCAATGTCTAAGAGATATGTAAGGCTGTTATACGTAAACATCAATCTACTCTGGTAATCAACGCTTCCTGAAAACCTGACCATTTCCCCAAATTCCAACGGGACTTCCCTATTTTAGATTATATAATATCGTTCTTTTGATGCAAGTTAAGAATCACAAGACCTGTTGAATATCCTAGGATCATTACGACTATCTTAAAGCGTTCCCCAAACTTAATAGCGAGAAAGGGAGAATTGTGAGAGTGATTTCAGCTGTGTTTAGAAAGAGTATCTTAGTTCGGAAAAAAAATTCTGGGGTTCCAAGTGAAATTTCTCTCCCCTTCTATCTTTTTCCTTGATTTTTCTGTTGATATTAGCCTATGACTCCATTTACCCAATTTTGGCACCTGGTCTACTGTTCTTCCCGCCTCACAGGGAAGCGGGATCCCTAGTTGGAGCCTATGTTGCAGCCACCCTTGTTTTTCACCTCACGAAATTTTCAATTTTTGACACTTGAGATCTAAAGTTGCTTTTCTTCCTCTTCCGAAATATTAAAACTCGGGAAATCGTGTTATCTGAACAAAAATTCTTTTCCCGCTTTCTAAACAGAACCATTCCCGCAAATACGTTCTCTCTTTTGTTTTGTTTCGAGGTCTCGCAAGGCGGACACTTNAACTCGATTTTAATTTTTGCCCAAGGCATTAACTAGGGTAAAACCCTTAACTCATGAGTATGTGTATTCGGGAATTCACGCCTCGGCATCGATCGAAACTAAGTTTTTGTGTTTCCAGCCCCGAGAGCTGAGAACGCGATAAATTTTGTAATAACCTTGGTTAAGGACCAAAGGTAAAAGACTAACCATGGTTATTTTTAGTTCTCGGCGCTTCGCCACTCGGTACTTCCTGTCATAAAGATAAGTCTCCTAAAACCCTGACTCACGAGGTTGCGAGATGATTATAGCAAGATTAATTAATAACCTAATCTAATATTTCCTTCTCTTAATTCGAGCCTTAATTATCACAACATCGCGATATCGCGACCCGGCATATCATTCGCCCAAAAGTTTGTCTCTGAATTCCCGAATCGCGATATGGAGATTAAGTTAATTATACGATTAAGGATGCACCAAATCACGATTACCGTTAATTACGTTAAAATCGGCACTCGCATTCTCGTGAGTTGAAGAGTCAAAATATAAAAAGGAGATTCACGATACATCGAAAGACGAGAAAATTATTTAAGTCATTAAGATTTGTAATTTTAAATTAAATGAGATTCGTCCCGCGCATCGAGGTTGGCACTCTTCATGAGGTATTTACTTGCTCCCCATAACCCGACTGCCTGTCAAGCCATCGAACATTGATGACATTAATGAAGAATTAGGGTAAATCCTCGAATAAATAAGATCGGATTTATACAATAAATTTGATTTTATTTGTGATTTGACAGAGTCATTTCAAAGGTATAGGATTTTCAAATATATACGAGAGTTTCACTCTATTTTTTAACATTTCTCATAAGCGCACAGAGCTCACTTTTCTCTGAGGGAACTCATTTCCGCATGTATACACAGGTCTATTGCAGAAGAGCGAAAAAGCAAGCGTCAGCCATGGCTCCAAGGAGAGCAGCGAAAGTGAATGTCGAGGTTGCAGCACAGGGTCCAGATAACGTCTCAGATACTTCACCTCGGACTGGCGGCTCAGTACCCAACTGGTCATTTGTTTCAGATATTTTGCAAACTGAGTTGGTTAACTACTCAGATTCCGATGATAATGAAGTTGAAAAGGATAATTTGAACACCAAATATAAGACAATTCCTCAGTCGGGGATGCACCTGGTTGCAATCAGACCTCGGTTGCTTCCATACTATGACATGATCCGATGGGCATTGGATCATGTCGACTTACCCACCATAACCATCATAAATGACCAACGGAACACGGTTGGAACTTTCAGACCAGAGCATATCCAATCTATGTATAAGCTCCCAGCAACTTTTGAATATACATATGGCAAAGAATTCCTGGAGGAATTCAAAAAGAAGAAATGCGAGGAATATGATAAAACCATGCCTAGTTTGATTAAAGAGTGGGTCTCGCGTTCCGCAATATTCAGAGAGAATGACAAAGTTGTGCATTCAATTTCTTCATTGGAGCCATAGTTTATGTATGTGGCGATGATGACGTGCCGACTTTTTGGCAGTGAGGATACCGTGCATTTTTACATCCAGTTGGTACCTCTCATCTTTCGGGTAGCAGAAGGTTTCTCATTTAATTGGGCGAAGATGCTTTCCGACAGTTTGTTCGACAGAGTCACCGAGTACCGGGAGAATAAAGCAGCTGGGAGATCATCCGGATTCTTCATGTCTGCGTATATCATGGATGCAATATGCTCCATGACACCTTTTCCTTTGATGAATTGGGCTTGGAGTCCAACCGAAGAAAAAATTGTGCATGAGTACCACAACAAGCTGTGGGAAAATAATGCAAATAAGTTTATTTATGATATTTTCAACTGGGTGATGGTGCCCCTGCACCTCGCCATTTTTGGTCTTTTGCCACCTCGCATCTCGGATAGCATTCCTGCGAATCTGAGCAGTATCGCAGACTGGTACATAGAAGAAGAATTCTCCTATTTTAGAGTTTTTGGAGCTGTCGTTCCTCCTCTGGCGCTACTGTTGTTCATCTCCGACAAGTTGGCCTGTCGTGAGATTGCTCGACAAACAGTGGTTGGCGGAGTAAGTAAAGAGCTCAAAGCATCATCAAAGAAGGTATGGCCATTTTTGCCTATTCGGCTTAATTCATATTCCTTATTAGATTTCGGACATGCTAAGGCCGAGGCTACAACCTTAGAAGACTTGAGCCTAGTCTCTATTGAGTACAAAAAGCATGATCCTCAGAGAGTTGTAAGCACTCATTTGGGAAATTGTGGATTAAAGAGGTTTGAAAACAAATGCTCACCCTCGGATGATGTTTTCCGAGGGGCGAGGTCCTATTCGGAACTACAATTCCGAATCAGATCTCTAGCACCCGAAGACAGGGCATCTGTTTTAAAATTTCAAGAGCGTATTTCCCTCGACATGAAGGAGAAAAATGAGAGAAATTTGACGAAAATCTCTAAGATGAACAGGGCAGACCTGGCTCAAATTGATGAGCATCTAATTCAACCTAGCACACAACTCGAAGCCCTTGATATTGTTGATGTATATATGGGGAATAAACTTCCACAATTAGCTCGAGAATGCTATTTTGCCGAATCCATTTGCCAAGCAGAGCCATCACAGCTTGTGTCCCAATTCATGGAAAAATGTAGGATATGCACTGAGTTTATGCAAAGACAAGCATCTGGCACTTCTTGAAAATGGAGTAGAAGAGATGGAGTGATTTTGCTTCTAACAGCTGCCAAACGGAACCGCCACAGCTTGTATCCAATTTTACGGACAGATGTATCATATGCACCGAGTCACGTAAAGGAAGCACCTGGCACTTTTTCAAAATAGAGTATGAAAGGGAAAATTTGTATAAATAGAGGAGAAAAAGAAGAACAAGGGCTGGACTTTTTGGTACCGAAATGTAAATTGAATTTTGACATTAAGAAGTTAATACAAGCAAAATTTGAAGATTCCCGATCCCGTCCCAACTATATTACAAGTTTGTTTTCTTTATGTTTCATATTTCATTTTGCTCTATTTCTCATAGTCGATGTGTAGCGCTATGCTTTAGTACGACCACTACCATAGCGAGTGAATTTCACTTTTATGTAACTAGTTATTGTCTTTCCTTTGCACCAGCTATCAGCGGGTGTAAGACCAATATGCATTTACAGAATTATATGATCATTTACACTATATCAGTTATTTTGATACTAATATCTTCTCCTGTATATGTGTGAGTTTTCTATGAACATGAACTTTACATATCTACAACTTAATTTTTTCTGTCATATTCGTCTTTTATTTAAAAACAATACTGTTACAGGAAAGGGCCTTCTGTTTGCTTTTCTATTTTCATTCTTAAAGTTACAATTTCTCTTTCTGAAGAACAAATTGAAACAACGTTAAAATATCTCTTTAAATCATTCCTGACTGGTGATCTTTCTCAATGATTGTCCCTGTAGTTACTCAACCTAATATTCAACCCATACTCTCTAATCAAAATCATATCGCTTTAAATATTGTCGATACAATCCTTAAAACTGCGAACACACGGGAGGAATTGGAACGCTCATGGGTAGCCATTGAAGAAGATATTACTATCCAGGAACATTTGGAAGCTAGACAACGAGAACGTAGAAATCCTCATTAGTTTCCCATACTGAAGGTTAGCATAATACTTTATCAACCTTTATCACACTTTCAGATGCCTTGACACTGTACTTTTAAGCCTTAAGTACAGACTCAGGAACAACAGGTTTAATGGCTTCGTTAGCCAATCTAGGGTCCTAAAATAAAAGATATAAACTAAATAATACTAAACATATAATACCCTATGACCTTTAATCTAATTATTTCCAAACGTATTAAAAAGAAAAAAAAAACATGAATATATCTCTTATACACAGAATTTACAGGTTGCAAATTTTAATGAAAGATTTGCAAAATGAATGTAAAAGTAATTTTTTTCAGAAGTAGATAAAGAAATCACATTTTTGTATTTTCTGTTTGCTAATTATAAATCTAATAAAACTTGAATTAACTAAGTTATGAAACAAGAATGTACAAATGGTCAAAGCCGATCTAAAACTTTCATGTTTTACTAATAGGAAAATAAACCAAAATGCATTAAAATAAATCTAACCCGAGTTTTATATCATGTCTATGTATTATGTACAATCCAATATTCCAGTTGTTCTGTTAGCAAGCAAAACCTATGACAGGCTTATGATGATGCCTCCATAACAAACTCTAGATGTTTGTCGGCAGCTAGTATATGAGAACAAAATAATAGACAGGCATACACTATGATCTTATAATTATGAACAATCACATGTAATCTAAATCTTAATGTAAAATGTTTGTGTTATCAATCAACTAACATCAGATAAAGATCATGATCCTAAAATTGATATGATGATCATAGCAATAATGAATTAAAACAACAAATTAAAGACGACATTTAAAATATAAAATAAAATGGAAAATCACATGTCATGGAGACTAAAGCTACACAATACATTTACTTTTCCAAAATAAAAGAGACAGAACATAGATGTGACAACATTCACATAGGACTAAAGCCGAATTTCTACAAGTTGTTCCATTAAGTTTTGTAAGTCATTTGTCCATAATCTGTTCCAGGTGAAGATGGTCCTTCACTTGCAAAATGCAGAGTATTTAAGGTGTTTTGAAAGCTCATCTTTATATCCCCAGGGATAGGATAGTGTAACATCCTGCTCTGGTGCACTGAGCGAACTTATTCTTTGAAGACACTTGCTCGCAAGTGATCCAGATTATTATGCTATTAAAACTTTTTATTTTGATTGTGAGGCATTATGGTTTGATGACATGTTGTTTTACTACATTGAAATAGACAGGTTATATTGACTCAGTTTTACTGAGTGTGCAGGGTTTTGGACCTCGGGGATGAAGAGGTATAGATGGAACCCCTTGGACCCTGGATCGAGTCAAGGAGTGTACCATTGGGGTTTGATTGTTTTGCTGAGATATTAGTGCATATAATTAGATGGTATGATATGGATATGTTCTGACATGATTTGTTGATGATGCAGGCTAACGATAGCTTGTCGACCAGACTCACATATAGATTAAAGGGGTCACACATGACTACCAGAGATGTTGAGGGAGAGGTGTGGATAGAATCCCTGCCACATCCTACTAGCACTCCCATCGTGGCTCTAACTGTAGGTTAATGATTACCTAGTTTGAGAGGACCCACGATGTTGTGAGGGTAGACTGCGACAGTCACTCACGATGATTCTAAGGGGTGCGTAATAAGGTGGGGGTCTTATTCTTTAGAAGCCCTTAGTCTCCCACAATTTCACCTGGTGGAGTGTTGACTCCAGGGGTTATTGATGTCTACCAAATAATTCAAGAGGCGAGTGGCAACCGTGGAGCACGTAGTGTGTCCTGAAGGGCACATCGCGCAAAGGAATAGATGAGGCGAGTGGCACCCTTGGAGCACCTAGTGCGTCCTGAAGGGCACGTCACATTGTTGATGATAGAGGGAGGAACCTAGATGACCCTAACACAAATAACATGTCAAGTAATTTAAAAAAAAAAAACAATTTCCCTAATTAATTGTCTCCCAGTAAAAAAATCTAAGGTCTAAGTCTAAATTACGCTAGTGGTGAAATTTAGTCTACCTTTAAAAAAAATAAAAAATAAATAATAATAATTAAAATAAAAACAACTTAAATGATAATTATGATCTTCATAAAATCTTGTAACATGTAGGGAGTAAGAAATTAATTTATTCATAAAAAAATAATAAAGTCTTTGGTTATAAAATGTAAAGAGGGAATTAATTGTTTTGTCTTTTTGATAATTTAAAATATACTAATTTAATGATAAAAGGGAAAAGGGGTTAAATTCGACTCCTTCCTTTTTAGTTCTAAGTAAAAGGGGAAGTAGGGAAAATCAAAAATAGGAAACTAGGGAAAAGAGGTAACATAAAAAGGGAAAAAGGGGAACTTAAGGGAAAAAGCGGGAAGTCAACTTAGTAAAGAATCTACATTTAAGAACTTCTAATTTTAAAATGAATTAGCAATTTAATAAAAGGGAAAGCTATTAAAACCTGTAAGAGAAATTTGGGGACACCTAGGAGTGATTCAAGGAGTAACTCTAGGTGGGTGAGGGAAATAAAGATAGTTACTTAATTAAAGAAATTAATTCTTGGAGTATTGTAGGGGATGAGGGACACTTGTATGGAGAGGAATTTTTAGGAATTTATCTTTAAACTTTAATTAAATGAGATTTTGGGAAGGAAAGGAAGTTTGAAACTCTATAAAAGAAAGGGAGGATAAAGAGGAAGGATCATCTTCTGTTTGCATAATGTTACGATGTAGAAATATTGACTTGATTGATTTACTTGTGGGAGTTGGGATACCCAGCTCGGAGAGGAGTGGTAGCTCGGCCTTACGAGGTGAGTTGGGAGCTAGATGAAACCTATGGATAGTGGGTGTGGCCCCTTTTCAGCTAGAGGGGCTAAGGGGGAAGAAGAGTACCCCTAGCGTTGGCGGGGAGGTACCGGTGAAGTCTCAATGGTCGACAAGTGGGAGCTGCACAGAGCACGCGAGAAGTCATTCGGAGCGGGAAAATAGGAAACGATACGCTTTCTTCATTTGAATGGTATATTAATGTAGTTTTTATGATTGGATATGCATGTTGATTATGTAAGTAGATTGGTTGTTTATATTGATATCTGAAATTTTTCTTAGCCTAGCTCATTGGTTGTCGTCTCATATGGCCTTGTTTTCTTGCATGTCGTGACCGCCCTATGTGTTTATTGGGACCTTGAGGTTGTTTAGTCTTCATCCCTAGCTCGTCAGTCCTCACCTGAGCAGTCGGCCAAGAGTCTGATCTACGGTCATCGCCTTAGCGTTAAAAGACCTATGGATCTCAATGCCCTGCTTTTCTGTGCAAGGATGGTGAAGTGAAGGACGAACCCATCCATCATCTACCTCTATTGTTGTCCTTGCCTGATTGTTTGACTTGCACTTTCTGGTACGACCCCTGCGTATGGTTTATTTTGATTCCTTCTTGTTTATTTTTTCTTTTCGATTGACTGATAGAATCCCTGCGTTCCTTTTGACGAGTTATCCTTATGGCCCAGGCAATATCTTACTATTGTCAGCATCCTTATGTTTGTATCCCGAGATGTGAAAAGCCTTTAACTTCTATCTTCATTTTTTCATGTAGATTGACTTGTTTTATTATTCTTCATTGTCATTATGTAGTGGAGGTAAAAACCTTACCTCTGCGATGGAAATTTTGTAACATATGTAAAAACATATATATTACCTCTGCTATTTTAATTAGTTAATGGATGAAAAAGGTATTACTTTTGCATTGGTCATTATGTAGTGGTTGTAAGATCTTACCTCAGTGATATTAAATTTGTAACACATGTAAAGCACTGCCTCTGTGCTAGGATGAGTGATGTTTGCGTGTTATCTGGAGATGGAAATGTTTTACCCTGAGTTAATACGTATTTTAGTGAGGAATGTGTTTTATCTTGAGAGGAGTGTTCTTGTTGTACTCTGTGTTTCTTAAAGTCAACATTGCATGTATTTACCAGATGGCCGATTGTGGTTGACAATGAATTTAATAAACAATGAAATGATGCATTGAACGAACTGTTCTTTCAATTTGTTTTTTTTATAGCGATTTCAGTATACAAATCATATTAGAGAACCAATTTATTATGCATAAATAACTTGCCTGCTCATATTGATAGCATAGTTGAATGGTGATTTATTAATGGCAGAATGAAAGGATGTAGACCAATGATATTACTAGTTGATCCACCGATAGCATATTGACAACATTTTTCCTTTTTAGAGGATACAATTTCGCTTGTTTAAAAGCATCCAATTTTGTTGTATAAAGAATACAACTTCGCCTGTTTAAAAGCATCCAATTTTGCTGTATAAAAAATACAATTTCACCTGTTTAAAAGAATCCAATTTTGTTGTGTAAAGAATACAAGTTCGCCTATTTAAAAGCACACAATTTTGCTGTGTAAGGATACAATTTCGTCGGTTTTGAAGCATATGATTTTGCTTGTGTAAAGAATACAATTTTCCTATGTAAAGAATACGTTTTTGCTGTTAAGAATACAATTTTGTTGTTAGAAGTTTCTTTTATGTCAGCAAATCCACCGAGCCAAGTTGATAAGCACTGGAAACAATTCTTTCTTTATCCATAACGTCAGTAAAAACTCGTGTTGCTAAACAATTTGTTGATTCGGTTTAGATGGCATATGTTTCTGTAGAGCCTCACGGGAGAAGATTTTGCTGAATGGTTAAATTTCATTCTCATATATCACTCTTATCTGGAATAAGTGAACCCTTGTATGATAAGATAGATGCCATCCAATAATTCTACGAATACTAAATTTTTAATTTTTAATTGAAGATTGTCGGATATGAAGGAACAATTCAAGGAAAATCTATTAATCCTTTCTTTTAATAAAAACTAATTCTGGGCGATGTAAATTCCTCACTAAGTGATTGATATTCTTTTGAGGATACAACTTATCCTCATATGGTTAATAAATTGATAATTTAGTGAAGAATTGGATTGTTGAAGTTTTAGATTATAAACTATTTTCTTTAAGAAGTTCCTAAATGCTTTATACCTTTAAATAAGGAAGCATAATTATATGACTTATATGAGTTATTATTCCTTAAGAATGGAAATTAAATTAGCCCTTGGAGTTTGGAAAGTAGTTACCTTAAACCTTAATCTTGCAACCAAGTCCCAAAATAGATAGACCATCTTAAGATGCACTCTTAGTAGATGGAAATAATCATGTTCTTCATTGTTAGCAGCCTTGATGAAGGTTTTCAAAGAGTTGAAATTTAGTAATCTTAGGATTTAGGTTAACAATAATATGTGTGTTTATATTGATGATTCTTTCTTTATTAGAATACTTACTTAAAGGTGAAGAAATATAGAAGAGGTTATGTGATTTGAATCTTGAGGATTATATGAATTGAATTTTATTAATAACTATCTCTTAAGGGTCTTAATTGAAGTTTTTAAAATGGTGACCTTAGTAATCGACTATTTAATTGTAATGATTGGTAACACCTTATATCTCGCATTATTGTACATACTTCTTATATCTACACTAGCATGTGACTTCTTATTATTTATTTCATGAATGATTTTATTAGTTTCATATAATGGATACATAATGTAAAAGTGTTTCCAAAATTCATGTATTACTTAAGAAGATTGAGTTCTTATGGGTTCTCATAATGAATATGTAATTATAGCTTCTCTTTACATACTCCTAGAAGACATTCCTTAAAAACAAGATATATAGTTAAGCTGCTTGAGATTAAAATTGTATTTCCGCTCTTGATTTATGATTCTTTATGAGATGTCTTTTTACTAATTTACACTCATTGTTGCTTGAAAAACGATAAGTATAGTTGAATATCTTATTGTGCCATGAATAATTGATGATTAGGTGAGATAGATGATCAGAGTTGGGATTGTGGTTTATGTTTGATTAGTGGGATGTAGACACCTCCTTGTTCCTCAGAACAGTCGCCAACCCTGAGACCTTAAATGTTCAAAATCGATGGGAACCTGGGCTTGAGAGTTGCTTATGTGTCCTAGAGGTCCTAACCATTGCAGGGTAGGACGGGCAGGTAGTCATTCTTATTTTCATCGATTGATTATCGTTCATCGCTTCCAGATGCTTGATGTGCTTCTTAGTTCTTTATGTCATTGTCACAGTTGCATGCGTCATGTTCATCGTTGTGTTGCGACATAGAATTTAATGTCTTTATTACCCTTGTACACACACACACAAAAAAAAAAATTCCACTTGTTATGAGAGGCTTGTTGTCGTAACTAACGGGAGGTTCGTTACATGTGGTATCAAAGAGGGTTTAACCCGCGACTTGGAATCACTACAACTTTCATGGATATGATTGATTATACTGTTGTTGATCAATTTGACTTGTGTGCGTGCAGGTAATCATGGTTAGAGGACGACGTGGAGGCAGATGACGGGGTGCTAGGGGAGGAGGCACGACGCCTCTAGTAGCATCCAAGCCCAAGGGGTCTAACCCCCAGGGAGATGAGAAAGTTCTCAGACAGTAGCAGATAGCAGTTAGTGATGTAGTCAGAATGATGAGATCTTTTTAGCACATATCTGAGGCTCTGATCAGCCATTTGGACAAAGATGAGACCAGGGCACTGACACCCATTGAGGTTCCACCGTGTGCTCTAGTGAGTACTGGTAGAGTTCACCGTGAACTTGAAAAGGTCAAATTTCCCGAGTTCTTTGGTGCCCTAGACAGTGCAGCCACCGAGGCATGGTTGGAGAACATGGAAATGTGCTTCACACTTCACGCTTATACCTCCAACATGAAGGTCTGCATGGTGGTCTTTCAACTAAAGGGGAGTTCTCTTCTATGGTGGAAGATGCTCCTACCATAGTTGAACATGGTTGTCGAGGATGTGTCATGGGAATTGTTTGAGGAACGGTTCCAAGAGAGGTACCTTTCAGAGGAATTCATTGAGCTTTAGCTCAATGAGTTCAACACCTTAGGATAGGGTGGCCGCACGGTGCCCAAGTATGAGGCCCACTTTATGGAGCTGCTTCAGTATGCTTCGCACTTTAACACTGAGAAAATTAAGGTCAACAAGTTTGTGTTTGACCTTAACGACAACCTACATGTAAAGGCTAGGATTTTGATGCCTCAAACCTTGCATGATGTCGTCTAGAAGGAACTCATAGCAGAGGAGGATCTTATCAGCAGGGGTCAAACAAGGAACCCAGCGAGACCAGTAGGGTAGGCTTCATTTGGAGCACAGTAGCATCACACACCAGCCAGACATATGCAAGGATGTCATGGCTTCCAGAGGGGATCCACTTTCACTACACCTAGGCAACTAACACCTCAGCAACAGACACATTATCAAGGACCACAGCATCAACAACAACGTTGCCCGCAGAAGCAACAATTTAGGCCTGTTCAGCATAATAGACTAGGATACTAGGCTAGTGGGCCGTCATCTTCTACTTCAGGTACCAGGACTACTGGGCCAAATAAGGGGTGTTGGACGTGTGGGGATCCACACTACCAGTGCGACTGCCCTGTGGAAAGGACCAGAGCATCTAGATCAGCCGAACCCACTACCAAGGGAGATATGGGCAAGGCCCATCGGATTCATGCAGTGGTAAATAACTTCCAGGAAGAGCACCAGTCTACTGTGCTTGAGACGACAGGTACCATCGCTGACTAGACCCTTAGTATTTTGATAGATCTCGGTGCTACTGAGAGTTTCATTTCTGGTGCAGTGCTAAAAAGGATTAAGGTAAATGCAGTCGAATAGGATGAGTTTATATTCATGGAGTTGGCTTCGGGAGCCAAAAAAAAGGTTGGAGGAAGGGTTAAAGGATGTATCTTTAACCTAGGAGAGTTTGTCACAAGGGACAACATGTACATCACAATCCTAGGATCGTAT
>JASDQU011178680.1:15970-26314 GCA_032191745.1 Picea mariana
ATGAGTTTATATTCATGGAGTTGGCTTCGGGAGCCAAAAAAAAGGTTGGAGGAAGGGTTAAAGGATGTATCTTTAACCTAGGAGAGTTTGTCACAAGGGACAACATGTACATCACAATCCTAGGATCGTATAATGTCATGATTGGTATGGACTGGTTGGAAGCGCATGAGGCGATACTCAACTATAAGAAAAAATGGTTGAGCTTGGTCGATGACGAGGGACAGAGACGTGTGATTGTAGACCGAAACCAGGGAGTTTTCCTGAGGTTCATCTCTTCCTTGCAACTTTGGAAGAGCATGCGTAAGGGGTGCAAGCTTTATGCGATCCTTACGTTAAACGAGAAGGGAGTAGAAGAAGGTCTAGAACACCTTCTGGTGGTGAAAGAGTTTGTGGAATTATTTCTGAAGGAGTTACCTTGGATGTTGCTAGAAAGAGAATTGGAGTTTACCATAGACCTAAAAATGGGGATTGAACCGATAGAAATAACGCCTTATTGGATGTCGACCTCGGAGTTACAAGAGTTGAAAATGCAACTGAAGGAGTTGTTGGACCTAGGACTGATACGTCCTAGTGTGTCACCGTGGGGTGCACCTATTATTTTCATACGAAAGAAGGATGGATCATGGAGGCTTTGCATTGAGTACCATCAATTGAACAAGGCCAAGACCAAGAATCATTATCCATTGCCGAGAATTGATGATCTGTTCAATCAAATGAAGTGTGTGACGGTGGTCTCCAAGATCGATTTGTGATCAGAGTATCACCAGTTACAGATCAAGGAGGATGATGTCCCTAAGACCGCCTTTAAGACGAGGTTTGGACATTACGAGTTTATTGTTTTACCATTTGGACTGACAAATGCCCCAGGGGTATTTATGTGTTTGATGAATAGGGTGTTCCGTGAGTACTTGGACAAGTTCGTCCAAGTGTTCATTGATGATATTTTGATTTACTCTCAGACAAAAGAGGAGCATGAAGAGCACTTGCACTTGGTACTACAGTGTTTGCGAGAGCACAAATTGTATGGGAAGTTGTCCAAATGCTCATTTTATCAATCAAATATTCACTACTTAGGGCATGTCATCTCCGGTGAAGGCATCACCATGGATCCAGCCAAGGTCAAGGCTATTATGGAATGGCCTGTGCCAACGAATGTCACGGAAGTGTGTAGCTTCATGGGTTTAGCAGGATACTATCGACAGTTCGTCAAGGGGTTTTCAAAGATAGCAAACCTAATCATGGAATTGCAGAAGAAACACAAGAAGTTTGTTTGGATCGAGAAATGCGTGGAAGAATTTCAGAGGCTCAAGAATATGTTGACAACAACACTGATACTAAAGGTCCTGGACATGGGTGCAGACTTCATGTTATGCACTAACACATCCAAGGAAGGCTTAGGTAGAGTCTTAATGCAAGACAGATGAGTGATTTCTTAAATTTCGAGGAAACTGAGAAGGCATGAGGAGAACTACGCGATACATGATTTGGAGTTATTAGCCATCGTATATGCCTTGAAGGTTTGGAGACACTACCTTGTTGGACGAAAATTTGAACTAAAGGCTGACCATTGTGGACTACAACACATATTTACATAAAGTGACCTCAATGTGCAACAACGATGTTGGTTGGAATTGCTTAGCAAGTGCAACTTCGAGATTACTTACATAAAAGGAACAATGAACCGAGTGGAGGATGCATTGAGTCAGAGACCACGCATCTTTTTGGTGTTGCCTCTTTAGACTAATATATGTGAAAAGATTCTAACTTTGCAGTGTGACGATGACCGATACAAAGAGGTTGAGGGTTTTATCAGACAAAACACAATATGGTACAACAATTTGAGGGATTTTCTTTTGATAGTGATGGCTTATTGAGGTTTAAAAGTTGAATCTACATACCGCCAAATGATGAGTTGAGTATGTTGATCCTAAGTGAGGCTCATAGAGAAGTATACATGGCTCACGCGAGAGTCACGAAGATGAGGGAAGACCTTAAACCCTTATTCTTTTGGAAGGGAATGAAGGTAGACATAGTCAGCTATGTGGCCAGATGTCTAGAATGTCAGTAGGTAAATTCTGAACATAGACACCCAACAGGATTACTACAACCACATGTTATTCTGGAATCAAAATGGGAGGTTATTTCAATAGATTTTGTTGTTGTATTACCACTAATAGCAAGGAGACATGACTCGATTTTCATAGTAGTAGACACTATGACGAAGTGTGCTCACTTTATTCCTTTGTGTATGACGTATCAGGCACCTGATGTAGCTAGAATTTTCATTGGTGAGATTGTAAGGCTGCATGGCGTGCCTAAGAGGATTATATTCGATCAAGGATCGGTGTTTACCAGATCATTTTGGACAAGTTTCCAAGAAGCCTTGGGAACCCAACTAAACTTTAGTAATGTGTATCACCCGGAAACTGACGGGAAGACTGAAAGAACGAACCAGACCTTGAAGGACATGTTTTGCATGTATGTGATGGACCAACAAAAGCGTTGGGAAGAATTCTTTCCAGTAGTGGAGTTTTCTTACAAAAACAGTTACCAGAGCACCATTAAGATGGTGCCTTTCGAGTTTCTTTATGGGCGACCATGTCGGACGCCCTTGAGTTGGGAGCAGCTTAAGGATAGGGTCCCGGTGGGACCATAAGTGATCCAAGAAATGGAAGAGAAAATGCAAATAATAAGACAAAGGATTAAAGAAGCACAGGATCAATAGAAGAGTTATGTCGATGCGCACCGTGTCGACTGTAGTTACGGGGTCGGCGATCGATTCTTATTGTGGGTTAAACCGCATAAAATTTTGATCAAGTTTGGGAAGGGAGCTAAACTCTCTCCTAGGTTTGTGGGACCTTTCAAGATTGTGGAGAGAAAGGGGCTCGTGGCCTATCAACTAGCCTTTCCTGATTCTTTAAGGCATATGCATGATGTTTTTTAATGTATCTATTTTGAGACATTATATTAGTGATCCTACACATGTTATTGGCATGAGTTCCTTGCATGTATAGTATGAGGGGGTACTCACAGCTGAGCCAGTCTTCATCTTGCATCATCACATTCAATAACTACGATGTCGAACAGTAGATCAGGTCAAGGTCCACTGGGACAATTATAGTCCTCACTCGGCGACCTAGGTGGACGCATCTGATATGCACTAGCAGTTTCCATTTTTGATTGATAGATATACATATGATACTGTGATACAATTTATTCGGCATTTATACTGTGAAACTTCGGGATGAAGTTTAGACCAAGAGGGGGTGTATGTAACATCCCACTCTGGCACACTGAGCGAACTTATTCTTTGAAGACACTTGCTCTCAAGTGATCTAGATTATTATGCTATTAAAACTTTTTATTTTGATTGTGAGGCGTTATGGTTTGATGACATGTTGTTTTACTACATTGACATAGATAGGTGCTATTGACTCAGTTTTATTGAGTGTGCAGGGTTTTGGACCTCAGAGATGCAGAGGCATCGATGGAACCCCTTGGACTCTGGATCAAGTCAGGGAGTGTACCATTGGGGTTTGATTATTTTACTGAGATATTAGTGCATCTTATTAGATGGTATGATATGGATAAGTTCTAACATGATTTGTTGATGATGCAAGCTGATGATAGCTTGCCAACCAGACTCACATATGTAGTAAAGGGGTCACACACGACTACCAGAGATGTTGAGGGAGAGGTGTGGACAGCAGCCCTGCCGCAGCCTACTAGCACTCCCACTGTGGCTCGAACTGTAGGTTAGCTATTACCTAGTTCAAGAGGACCCACGATGCCGTGAGGGTAGACTGCGACAATTGCTCATAATGATTCTAAGGGGCACGCAATAAGGCAGGGGCCTTATTCCTTAGAAGCCCTTAGTCTCCCACAAGTTCACCTCATGGAGTGTTGACTCCAGGGGTTATTGATGTATACCAAATCAGTCAAGAGGTGAGTGGAACCCTTGGAGCACGTAGTGCGTCCCAAAGGGCACATCGCACAAAGGAACATATGAGGCGAGTGGCACCCTTGGAGCACCTAGTGCGTCCTGAAGGGCACATTGCATTGTTGATGATAGAGGGAGGAACCTAGATGACCCTAAGACAAATAACATGTCAAGTAATTAAAAATAAAAATAAAAATTTCCCTAATTAATTATCTCCCAGTACAAAATCTAAGGTCTACGTCTAAATTACTCTAGTGGTGAAATTTAGTCTACCTTTAAAAAAAAATATTAAATAAATAAATAATAATAATTAAAATATAAACAACTTAAATGATAATTATGATCTTCATAAAATCTTGTAACATGTAGGGAGTAAGAAATTAATTTACTCATAAAAAAATAATATAGTCTATGGTTATAAAATGTAAAGAGGGAATTAATTGTTTTATCTTTTTGATAATTTAAAATATACTAATTTAATGATAAAAGGGAAAAGGGGTTAAATTCCACTCCTGCCCTTTTAGTTCTAAGTAAAACGGGAAGGAGGGAAAATCAACAATAGGAAACTAGGGAAAAGAGGTAACATAAAAAGGGAAAAAGGGGAACTTAAGGGGAAAAGCGGGAAGTCAACTTAGTAAAAAATCTACATTTAAGAGCTTGTAATTTTAAACTGAAATAGCAATTTAATAAAAGGGAAAGGTATTAAAACCTGTAAGAGAAATTTGGGGACACCTAGGAGTGATTCAAGGAGTAACTCTAGGTGGGTGAGGGAAACAAAGATAATTACTTAATTAAAGAAATTAATTCATGAAGGATTGTAGGGGATGAGGGACACTTGTACGAAGAGGAATTTTTAGAAATTTATTTTTAAAACTTTAATTAAATGAGATTTAAGGAAAGAAAGGAAGCTTGAAACTCTATAAAATAAAGGGAGGAGAAGGACGAAGGATCATATTCTGTTTGTGTAACATTATGCTGTAGAAATATCGACTTAACTGATTTACTTGTGGGAGTTGGGATACCCATCTCGGCCTTACGAGGCAAGATGGAAGCTAGACGAAACCTCGGGATAGTATGTGTGGCCCCTTTGCGGCTTGGGGGCCTAAGGGAGAAGAAGAGTACCCCTAGCATTGGCTGGGAGGTACCGGTGAAGTCTTGACGGTCAGCGATTGGGAGCTGCATGGAGCACGCGGGAAGTCATTCAGAGCGGGAAAAAAGGCAATGGTATGCTTTCTTTGTTTGAATGGTAGATTTTTGTAGGTTTTATGATTGGATATGCATGTTGATTATGTAAGTAGATTGGATGTTTATATTGATATCTCAAATTTTTCTTAGCCTAGCTCATTGGTTGTCATCTCCTATGGCCTTATTTTCTCGCATGTCATGACCACCCTATGTGTTGATTGGGACCTTGAGGTTGTTTAGTCTTCATCCCTAGCTTGTCATTCCTCGCCTGAGTAGTCAGCCAGGAGCTTGATCTACGGTCGTCGCCTTAGCACTAAAATACCTATGGATCTAAATGACCTGTAGTTTTGTGCAAGGATGGTGAAGAAAAGGATGAACCCATCCGCCATCTACCTCTGTTGTTTTCCTTCCCTGATTGTTTGACTTGCGCTTTCTAGTAGGACCCCTGTGTACGGTTTATTTTGCTTCCTTGTTTATTTATTTTTTTGCGCTTGACTGATAGAATCCCTACGATCCTTTTGATGAGTTATCCTTATGGCCTAGGCGATCTTTTACTGTTGTCAGCATCCTTATGTTGGTATCCTGAGATGTGAAAAGACTTTAACTTCTATCTGTGTTTGTTCATGTAGATTGACTTGTTTTATTATTCTGCATTGTCATTATGTAATGGAGGTAAAAACTTTACCTCTGCAATGGAAATTTTGTAACATATGTTAAAACATATATATTACCTATGTTATTTTAATTAGTTAATGGATGAAAAAGGTATTACTTCTGCGTTGGTCATTATGTAATGGCTATAAGATCCTACCTCAACGATAGTAAATTTGTAACACATGTAAAGCACTGTCTCTATGCTAGGATGAATAATGTTTGTGTGTTATCTGGAGATGGAAATGTTTTACCCTGAGTTAATATGTATTTACAGTGAGGAATGTGTTTTATCTTGAGAGGAGTGTTCTTGTTGTACTCTGCGTTTCCTAAACTCAACACTGCATGTATTTACTGGATGGCCGATTGTGGTTGACAATGAATTTAATAGACAATGAAATGATGCATTGAACAGACAATGAAATGATGATCATAGAAATAATGAATTAAAACAACAAATTAAAGACAACATTTAAAATATAAAATAAAATGGAAAATCACATGTCATGGAGACTAAAGCTACACAACACATTTACTTTTCCAAAATAAAAGAGACAGAACATAGACGTGACAACATTCACATAGGACTAAAGCCAAATTTCTACAAGTTGTTCCATTAAGTTTTGTAAGTCATTTGTCCATAATTTGTTCCAGGTGAAGATGACCCTTTACTTACAAAATGCAGAGTATTTAAGGTGTTTTGAAATATCATCTTCATATCGCCTAGGATAGGATAGGATCTCATGAGATCAAAATATTACAAAAATAGAGGTCCTACAGCCACTCATAACTGAGTTGGTTCGTTTCAAAAATTAATATAAAAAAAATTACAAAATAAACAGAAAAGAAATACTAATCATCTAAATGAAAAATCCAACATGTTTCTCTCAGATGATCAACATCAAGATCTACCATATCCTGAAAATGAAACAAGAATAAGTTAGATAAGTTATTAACAACTAATTACTAATTTTTTATTAAAAATGACTTGGCTACAAAATCGAAAGATTATGTATCCAGTCATATCTTAGCAAACAAAATATAATTTCAAATTGATTTGATTCAAATAGATAACATGAATGTAATAAGAGGGAATTTTTTTTTACCATTTCAACCAATGACTAAAGATGAATTAGGGTAGCTTAGAATTGATTATGGATTCAACACTTTTTTTATTTTTGATCACTATGTTACCCGTCCTCTTTAAGCATTTAACTTGTCTGTCTATGTTTTTTGTGAGTTCGATATTTTCCTTTATCAGTAATTCACTTGGAGCTGTGAATTTTTTAATCTGATCCTGAAGGATGGGAATATCAGTGTAATATCGTTCAATCCAGTGCAGACAAAATTCACACTATACTAAATGGACAACCTATTGGTTAAGAGTGTGGTCAAGCATGGTTGTATAATCTTCACCTACTAGTTTCCCTTGAGCAAACTCGATACCAGAAATCCCCTCCTTACCCCTAAGACATAGTGGTAGATTTGTAACAAAGTCATGGGGTTTGACAAGATCAAATCTTTGAAAATACGGGTCTTCCAAATCCAATAAATATTTAATTTCGGAATCTGAGACCTCATTGACCTCGATTGGGCGGATCTATCTCAAATGAGCATCATTTCAATTCCTCAATTTTATCTAAATAAGATGACCTGCTCTTTTGTTTTGAAACCCTAGGGTTGTGTGTTTTTGCTTCATTTGTTTACAATATTTTTTGACACCGGGCTTCACAGTAACATTCTGAACAACATAAAAATTGGGCATAGGAGGTTTAGCTAACTCAGACTCAAAAACCTTTTTCTGATGTGAAGACTTACTTGGCCTTGTCTTGTCTAGAGGGTTTATGTTAAGAGAGCATGGTTCATTAATTGGGATGTCAAGTTGTTTTTTGATCAATGACTCGTCTGAATTAGGGATTTCTACAAGAACAAATGTAACAAAAGCATTTCTCATTAAAAATCCCTCCCAGTTGTCGCCCACGGTTGTCAAATGGTGAATCAATAGAATTTTAATCAAGCCATTCTAGAAAAGACTAGATTCGAGGCTCTGTCTCTTATACCTTTTAGAGATTTTGTACAGGCTTGCCAACAAATAGAAACGTATGTTCAATTGGAAACTAATGAAATGCATCAACATTCATATATGATAAAGGAAAACTAAACCATAATGACCCTCACAGGTCACGAATTGTTTGAGGATTAATAGAAGGCCATGCCACCTAGATTTAACCAAAGAAATAGGGATACCTTTTTCGTAGCAATTGATTTTCTTGGAGGTCATGAATAGGCTCCAAGGTACTTCTTGAATTTTTAAGTTTTTGAACCATTTATTGCCAGTGTATGACAATTCTATGGCTTCACTCACAAACTCCTCGGTTACCTCTAACTAAGTATCACCAACTTTCATTCTACACCCATCGAAAGTCTATGCAAAAGCCCTCGCTACCTGAAGGTTATGGCCTTCAAACCTTTTAAGGAAGGCATCCCAACCTTGAATTTTTAAATCTTCGACTACATCGTCATGTAATAGCAATGCCTGACAACCATTGGGCTCCAAACGCACAACAAGGGACATTACAAATGTGACTAGTATGTAATAGGGGTGACTCAGAAATAGTTATGGGTTCGGATGGTAAGAGCAATATGAACAGATCCTAATAGATGAAGGAAAACAAACCATAATGAAGGTTGTGTGTTATCATGGCATGAACATCAAGGTTTTGGTCATAGGTTTTTACCATTCCTGGTAATGAAATTCTGTCATACAGAGTCGACAGCCTATACCCAAAATGAGAGGTTCATTAATTCACTATGCCAACAAGGTGAGTCAAGTACAGAGTGCAGTAGTTGTGCATTAGATTCCATGACTATCATCACAACCACAATGTTTGCAAAGGGTTCAAAAATATGTTAAAACAAAACTCCTCATAAATTAAACGCAAATCTTCTAACCATATAATTATATCAACACCCCAAAACATCCAAAAATGAGTCATTCAAATATTGGATATAAGCATGATGAATCTTAAAAGAAAACCTTGTATAAAAACTAAAAATAATACCAAGCTAGGTTTTCATGTATTGATTCATTCTTTGAGTCATGAATCAATCCTGAAAACAAAACTAAAATGCAAACTTTAAAGAATTAATGAATATCTTTACTAAATCCAGTAATCATATCAAAAGATAATATTTACAAGATGAGGTGAAGGCAACTACAGAAAGTGTAATTTCTTGTTCAAATAATGAAATCGTATGGGACTGCCAAAACTTATGTATGGCTGCTTTGTGGCTTTGGAATGTACTAATATTGGTGTACATGCATCTTGATTGATAATGCAATATATCATGAATTTTCAAAAATTAAAGTTTAAATTTTTTGTTAGAGTAAAAATATTCGATCCTTGCCTTGGATGCCCTTCTATCCACCATTACCTAATGATTTCATTGATATTTGCATGTGATATCCACTTATTTTCAAACTTAAAGAGGTCGTTTGTTGGAGGGGGTTCCTCCTTTCTCTTTAGGTTGATTGGCCTATGATTTGGAATCATCCCTTTCAAAATATTTGACTTGAGGTGACTTCTTTCAACTAGCCAAGTATAAATACTTGAACATTTGTTAAACAATTTCGCTACTAGTGCCATCCTTGTTATTTTGTTATAAAAAGTGAAAGGACCAAGTTTGGGGAGGATATCCATCATAGTATTCTTAACAAAGTTTGGGAATATTATTCATAGATACTCAAACCATTCCATCCCCCATTTTTCTCATTGGGATTGAAGATTTCATTCCAATCCCCTCGTAAAATTCATGTATCCCCTAATGCCAAATAATGTGTTAGGTTATTCATGACATTCTTGTTTTGATGAGGCACTTTTCAAATCCAAACTTTCTTATTAATTGGAAACGTCTAGAAACTCTGGTTTCCACAAGATTTCCATGCTACCTACTTCTTGGTTATCTTTCTTAGTTTCCTCCAAAATTGTTCCTTTATTTTTTGAAGTTTTGTCTTTTAAACATGTTTGTTTCTTGTAATAATACCAAATCTAGATCTTCCTTTAAAATTTCATTTTGAGCGGTTTGAATTTCATATTGATCATATTCCCCTCACATCTAGTAAAGAAATTTCATTTACATGTTTTGGGAATTTTTGAAAGATCTCTTTTTCTATCCAATTCATTCTAGTAGCTAGTCTACTTCTTTGTACCTTGTTTATAATCTATGTCTTATTATCGTCTTCTTTCATTCCCTAATTTGACTCCAATTTTAGGTTTATTTCCACTTTATTTCCCTATATTAATCCTAAACTAATATCTAGGCCTTATTTCATCTTCTAGTTCATCCACTCTTTCATCCTTTCCATCTATGGTTACACAATCATCCTTATCCAAGTTTATTGTCTCCAAAAGATCTCTTCCTACCAAAGAAATTTTGTCCTTTCCATAGACTTGATTTCATAAAGGGCTTCATACATGCTTGTGTTCTTAGGATTTTTATCTTCTAGTACAAAACATTTAAATTTATTTGTCATTTTTCTCTCTCTACACACATGAACATGCACACCC
>JASDQU011178681.1:10148-21587 GCA_032191745.1 Picea mariana
TCATCTACATCTAGCTCAACCTCTTTGACTTCTTAATCTAACACATCTATCTGCTCCGTATGTCGAATGCATCATAAGAATGTCTTTTTATGTTCAAAAACACAAAACTAAATATGTATACAAGTGTGAAATTATCTAAGACACCCTTAACAACTTGAATCACCCAAATTGGAGGTGTTTTAAGACATGGGCATGCATTTTCTACAAAGCCATAAATTACAATTTAAAAGAAAAACATGTATTTTTTAAGTGTGAGTGTGCATTTTTAGATGTCTACACTCTAACAAGATTGAATTAGAAAAAATAGAAAACCTAATCCTAATTGTCTATATCATCATATATCGATAAAATTGTCATCTACATATGGCTCAACCTCTTTGACTTCTAAATCTAACACATATATATGCTCCCTATGTCTAATGCATCATAAGCATGGCTTTCAGTGTTCAATATCAATTTCATTTTTTTTTACTTTATTATACAAGCGTCAGACCTCCAACGCCCAAGTTAATCATGGAACCAACTCTGGTATTCCAACAAAATATTTCCACCCATCCATCTCAACCATGAAAAATTTTGAGCTCTCACACTTCGCCACACTGATKGGCGTTTCCCACCCTAGYGTCATTGATCCAATGTACATTCTCTGCACTAGTGTCGTAACTCTGATGGATTTGCTGCGTTATATATTGGATCGTCGWAAGACTACACCCTCGAGATCATCACCCCTCTAACAGAGGCAKTCAACCATGAGGTTTCAATTATTATGGCACCCGCGTCGAATTTCCTATAGTCACTACACGAGCCAATGTCGTTGTAATGATTGAGGCCCTMAGTAAAATGACGAAGAATTGGTTGATGATGGTTTCCTGGAAAATGCCTCATGGCATCCCAATGCATCGAAATTGGGACGATCGGTTGCGAAGAAAGTCTATTTTGTTAAATCTCTCCATAGCTGGCACATGGAAGTTTTTTACGTCAAACGTACGACAGACGAATAGGGCCATCGATCATGCAATGAAATACTTTTGATGTAATACCCCAAATTCAGCTAGTCTAGGAAAGTCTACTAATGTGTGTGTATGATTATTTTTTGACAACATAAAAATGAGAATACAAATAATAATGGCGACAAAAGATTGCAAATCTTATATTATGATATCTCTACAGAATAAAAATGTTGAATGTGGTTGAATAAAATAAATCACTTGGCTAGATAAGTGACAAAAGGATATTAGGCAGAATACAATAAGTAAACTAAAACAATAGTACCCAATACTGGAAGAATGTTGCAGGATCAATGGATGATATGTAGAATCTGATGTAAGATACGACAGCTCATGCGGCAACTGTTGTAAGTATGAAAAGTTCGTCCTGGTGGCTAGACCTCTCATATCAACCTGAAAACTATCCCAAACAGTGTGCCTTGTTGGATTTCTCAGTATTGGTGACTGACCAACCCTTTGTTGGTATGTATGGACCCCGAATGGATCCCCCTAGGGAAATTTGCCCCCTCTGCTACTGAAAAACTGCACCTTAGTGATTCCACCATCAAAATCGGCTGATATGTGTCTCAAACTGATCTCCTTGGGCTACTGTGAAATGGGTCAGAAGTATTTCCCTAGATATGATCTGATGATCGTTGGGGAACCCCAAATGTGTCCTCCCCAAGTGTCACAACCTCAATGGCTGGAAATGCACTGCAGATGATTTCTCTGTCAGAATCTGACGTGAAATTGGGAAAAATATGTACCTTTCCTTCCTCTCAACTGGGTCGGAAGGGAATCTCTAGATTCTCCCTGGATGGGACAAGTCAACTCAATACCTCCTCATAATTTGCACCCTCACCCTAAATAAGTGTGCCCTTGCTGCTGGAAACTGTGAAACTACTGTTGAAGACTGATGGAAGACCTGCGTGATCTCCCTGTGACTAGGGTGTGTCTCTCAACACCAAAATCAACCATTCGTGTATTCCTCCTGGAATTCACTGAGCTATCTCTCCTCAGATGCGCCTCTCTCCTCAATGACAAGTCAAAATCTGCATAATGTTGAATTAGTTCGCTTTAACTTCTCGTATAGCTTCTTGAAACCCTAATTCATTGTTGACTCTAATTTTATCTCACCTGATCTATTTTTAGCTCAAGCTGGCTTAAAAGCGCTTTTATCCACTTTTAGCTCAATGTCACTTTCAAATTATAACACCCTTGGCTGGAATGACTCTAGTAACCCTGTTTACCCCTTTCTGTCCCTGTCTATAGTCTAACGGGGTTGTTTAGACCATTAAGCCTCCTCTCTAGAGCTCCTATTTGGAAAGGGAAATTGCAGTCCTCCCTTCCTAAAAATTTTTGTCCTCAAGCAATACCAATCCAGGGTGTTGTAACACATTCTTTCTCTCCCAAGTAGCATCCTCTACTGGAAGCCCTCTTTATCTGATCAAACACTCTCTGATGACCTTGATCCTCAGTTTCCRCTCTCAGAACTCCAGTACCTCCTCCATAACCAAATCCAATTGTCCCTCATCATCCAATGGGGGAATCTCCTCTAATGTGCTAATGAATTGTCCCAACTCCTTCTTCAGGCAAGATACGTGGAACATGTTATGAATCTTTCTCCCCTCTGGAATCTTTAGCTCATAAGAAACCTCGCTTACCCGACGCATGATCCTATAAGGTCCATAAAATATGGGCTTGATCTTCTTTTCCCCACTCTTCTTCAAAGATGACTGTCTGTAAGGTTGGAGTCTCAAGAAAACCAAATCCCCAACCTCAAAGTTGTGCTCTATCCTGTGTCGGTCCACACTCATCTTCTGTCAATTATGTGTTGTCTATAGGTTCTATTTTAGAAATTTGAGAATCTCCTGACTCTCTGTGATCCAATCCTTGGCCTTGGGAGCTCTAATCTCTCCGAAAACCAAGTCCACCAAAGTGGGAGCATCATACCCATACAATGCTCGGAAGGGTTTCATACAAATGGACATACGGAAAGTGGTGTTGTAGCAATGCTCTCCTAAATGTAGCCACCTAACCGATGTTCTATGTTGTCCACCCACATAGTTCCTCAAATACTATTCAACCCACTTGTTGACGATCTCAGTCTGCCCATATGTTTGAGGTTGATAGTTGTTTTTGGGTGTCAAATCTATCCCCACCAATATAAAACAATCCCTCCAAAATGTCCCAATAAACCGACTATCCCTGTCACTGATGATGTTCCTCGGAAACCCATGAAGTCTGAAGAAATATCTGAAGAATAAATCAACTCCATGAACGATGTTGTACTCCTTTGGTATGGAATAGAAGTGATCAAACATTTTCAATATATCGACCACTACATAGATGTATTCCTTACCCTAGACCTTGGGTAGGCCTATGATGAATTACATCGATATGCTCTCCCATTTCTTCTCCATAATGGGAAGTGGTTGAAGTAGCACTGATGTAAGCATATACTCTGATTTGTTCTGCTAGCAAGTCACACACTCACTGATGTACCTCATAACCTCTTGTTTGAGTCCCTTCCATGAGAACCTCTCCCTGATCTTCCTGCAGGTTTTGAAAAACCGTTGATGGCCTGCTAGTGGTGAATCATGAACTACTGCAAGGATTTTCTTCTTGAGCCCTGAATCTGGTACTAAGTAGAATTTGTCCTTGTAGAATATGACATCATCAATGAAATTGTACCTATCATCCTCAATCTTTCCATCCAAAACCTCACAGGCAAACTTGTTCTTGGAATATTCCACTGAAAAGTGGGATTTCCAATCTTCTAAAAGCTCCATCAAAGAACATGACACAGGTCTCCTAGATAGTGCATCGGCCACAACGTTCTTCTTCCCCTTGACATACTCTATTAGAGGTTGAATGCATGTACCTTCTTCACCCATTTCTATTGGTTCTCACTAAGGTCCTTCTTCTCAAGGAAATACTTCAAGCTGTTGTGATCTATTTTGACCACGAATCTGTTGCCCACCAAATATTGTTTGAATTTGGTCAAGGCATGAATGATTTCTAGCATTTAATTTTCATAAATGGAGTACAACCTCTTGGTTTGACTGAGCTTCCTTATCTCGAATATAATGGGGTGTCCTCTTTGCATCAAAAATTCCTCGATACCCTCGCCGGATGCATCACACTCTAATACAAATGGCAAAGTGAAGTTTGGTAGTGCTAACACTAGACAGGTGCCCATGACTTCCTTCATGTGATCAAAGGATTTTTGTGACTCATCAGTCTATATGAAGGCCCCATGTCGGGTGAGATCTGTAAGTGGTTCTCCAAGCTAAGAAAACCCCCTGAAAAACTGCTTGTAATAGTTGCATAGCCCAAAGAAGCTCCTCGAATTTGTCACGTTCCTAGGTGTTGGCCAATCCAGAATGGCCTTGATATTCTCTTAGTGCACATGTACCCCCTATGCACTGATGATGTGGCCCACGTAAATCAGCTCTGTCATACTGAACTCACACTTGGACTCTTTGTCATATAGTGACTGTCTCTCCATGATACTTAGTACCTCATCCAAGTGCCTCATATGCTCTTTCCATGTCTTGTTGTATACCAATATGTCATAGAAGAAAACCAAGACCGATTTCCTCAGCTGATCCCTGAATATGTGGTTCATTAAAGATTGTAATGTAGTCAATGCGTTGGTTAGCCAAAATGGAATAACCAAAAACTTGAAATGACCAAAGTGGCATCTAAATGTCGTCTTCTCTATGTCTTTCTCTATGATGCTAATCTGATGATATCCTGAGCGAAGATCAATGTTTGAGAAGAAAAATGCTCCATCCATATCATCCATCAACTCATTTATGCGAAGGATAGGATATCGGTTCTTGATTGTCTTCTTGTTCAAGGCTCGGTAGTCAATGCACATCCTCATGTTACCATCCTTCTTCATAACTAAAACAACTAAAGAAGCGAATGGGATGCTTCTCGGTCTGATGTGTCTCATCGCTAGAAATTCCTTAATTTCTTTCTCTATATCATCCTTGAACCTCCTAGGATGATGATAGGGTGGTATTGGTGTGATCATAGGTTTGGCCCCCTCCTCCAATTCAATGGTGTTCTCAAACCCCCTGTCAGGTGGTCTCCCTGGTGGAATCAAACCAAAAACATGTTGATGTCATCCCAACAAGTTCCTGATCACTATCTGATACTGTTGTTGACCCTTTGAATCCTTTCGTGTAGTGATCAAGAACTCTATGGAATATGCTACCTCCCCATGTATGAATATCATCTCCATCCTCTTGGACAAAACTGTCCTGGGTGCTCCTGTCGACATGCCCCTCAGAAAAACCCTCTGCATGTCACTGTCTCTGAACCCCATCTCCAAGGTTTGGTAGTTGGTGGTGATTTTTCCCAATGTGATCAACCACTGGACTCCCAATACCACATATGTGTTAGATAGGTCAACCACATAAAATGTGTCTCTCATGGTGTATTTTCCTAACTTAATCTCCAAGTCTGGAACTCTATCTAGACACTCCACTATATGGCCATCTTCTACTGCAACATCAAACTCCTCTGTCTGAAGTGCCCATATCGATACCAATGAAGCATCAATGAAGTTGTGGGTGGCCCCACCATCTATTAGGGAAATTTCCCGTTGTCCCTGAATATTCCCTTTGATATGGAGGGTATCATACATGGGAACACTAGAAAGGGTCACTATGAATCCTCCCTTTGTTGTTTTTTATCTTTTACCCTGATTAGGAGGTTGTGTAACTACTGATGGGTGGGTCCCTACCAAATTCAGGGATCTACGGGGAGGTTTCTCCTTTGCATGTGTTGGCTCCTCCTCTGAGCTAGTGGATCCACTATCATGCTCCTCCTCCTCCTCACTGCTCACACTATCTTCTGCCACCTCAATATAATGAATCTCTCTCTTTTCCATGCACCCCTGGTCTGGGACCCAAGGGTCCTTGCAGGTGAAGCAAAGCTTCTTCCTCATAAGCTCTCACCTCATCTCATCATCCAGCTTCTCCTTGACCTTCCATTCTCTCTGGAATGGTTTCCTATCTCGGTCCCTTTGTGGTACGAAGGGTTTGGAAAATGTTTTAGTCTTCAGCATTGAGTCTACCAAATATCGAGTGCGTAAGATGGCATCCTACAAGGTGTGAGTCATGTATGCCTTCACCCATCCTCTCAAGGGTTATGTGATCCCCTCTGTGAATAACATGATCATCTTGAGCTTTGATATATTTTTCACTGCCACTGCCACCCACTAAAACTCTGTGATGAATGCCTCTTCTCTACCATTTTGTCTCAACTAAGCTAGATCCCTGAAATGGATCTCTGGATCCCTCCTATCAAACCTGTCCATGAGTCTCTCAGTGAACTCCCTGTAGGAGGTGATGTGACTATGTCCTAACGTCACCAATCCATGATGCCACCACTCATCTGCCTTACCCTCCATGTGTAGGGTAGCGAAGCTGATGGATTCTGTCTCGATCATCTGGTTGAGCTTGTAGTATGTGTCTAGCTTTTGTACCCAAGCTCTAGCTATGCATTTGGATGATCCGTCAAAAGAATGTATAGTGAGTTTACCAACTTAATGAATGAAATCAACGTTATTTCCATGTTGTTGTTGTTTTCATCCTCTCTAAGGCTCTCTAGGCAGTTTCTGAGTCTGGGCCCACAATAATTGACCAGGGTCATGTCCTGATGGAAGTCAGGGCCTAATGTTGCATATTCCCTCTTGTATTCTACAATGCCCTCTATCTGAGTGGGTGGCCTCTGTTTTATCGGCTCTTGTGTTGTTGTTGTTGGTGCCCTCTGGAAACTGGGGAACAATGGTATGGGAATCCTACTCAAAGAGGTGTATGTGTGAGTAGGTGAATGGGTTCTACTGCCTACCACTGATTTCCCCTGTGCTGCATGTGGGGATTTTTTTCCTAGGGTGCACACTATAGCCAATCTATCAGCCATCTGCACCAAATATTGAGTCATGGCATGCTCACTGACTACCATATTTTTGAGTACCAGCATGAAGGCTTCCTCTGGTTCCATAGGGGCCTTACGACTACCATCTGGTCTCTCATATCTATCTCCTAACATCCTATCTACCTCATGCCCAACCTCACACTCTTCCCTTCTTTTTTATTCCCTCTGTGCCTCTTCATATTCCTCTGAGATGGGAGGGAAAGGGGGGAAATCGGGTCTAGGTATTCTCTCCTTGTGTCTATTGTAAGTGACATATTCATCACCTACATGCTCACGACCGTCTGGGTCCTCCGCTGCACTCATCGTCTTTAGTCACAGGCTGGTAGGAATAAAGCTCTGATACACTGTAATATCCCAAATTCGGCTAATCTAGGAAACTCTGCTAATGTGTGTGTATGATTAATTGTTTACAGTATATAAATGAGCATACAAATAATAATGGAGACAAAATACTACAAATATTATATTATGATATATCTGCGAAATACAAATGTTGAATGTGGATGAATAAAATAAATCACTTGTCTAGATCAGTGACAAAAGGATCTTAGACATAATACAATAAGTAGACTAAAACAATAGTACCCGATACTGGAAGAATGTTTCAGGATCAATGGATGAGATATGGAATCTTCTCCAAGCTATGACAAGTGCTGCAAGTCTGGAAAGTTCTCCCTGGTCACTATACCTCTTAGATCGGCCTGAAAACTATCCCAAGCTATGTGCCCCGCTATCTCTCTTAGTCCTGGTGATTGACTAGCCCTCTACTGGTATGCCTAGACCCCGGATGGATCCCCCTAAGAAAATTTGCCCTCTCTGCCACTGGAAAATTGCGCCCTGGTGATTCCACCATTGAAATTGGTTGGTATGTGTCTCAAAATGATCGTCCTAGCCTACTGTGAAATGGGTTGGAAGGATTTCTCTGGATATGATATGATGATTGCTTGGGAACCCTAAATGTGTCCTCCCCAAGTGTCGCAACCTCAACGGCTAGAAAATGTGCCCCAGATGATTTATCTGTTAGAATCAGACGTGAAACTGGGAAAAATATGTGCCTTTCCTTCCTCTCAACTAGGTCAGAAGGGAATCTCTAGATTCTCCCTAGATGGGACAATTCAAATCAATACCTCCTCAGAAGTTTCTCCCTCACCTTGAATAAGTGTTCCCTTGTTGCTAGAAATTGTGAAACTCGTGTTGAAGACTGATGGAAGACCTGTGTCATCTCCTTGGTGACTAGGGTGTGTCTCTCAACACCAAAATCAGCCACTGGTCTATTCCTCTTGGAATCCACTGATCTATCTCTCCTGAGATGCGCCTCTCTCCTCAATGACAAGTCAAAATCTACATAATGTTGAATTAGGTCACTTTACCTTCTCTTATAGCTTCCCAAAACCCTAATTCACTGTTGACTCTAATTTTATCTCATCTGATCTATTTTTAGCTCAAGATGGATGAAACACACTTTTATCCACTTTTAGCTTAATGTCACTTTCAAATTATAACACCCTTTGCTAGAATGACCTTTAGTAACCCTGTTTACCCATTTCTGGCCCTGGATATAGTCTAACGGGGTTGTTGGACATTACATTTGATGAACCTATGGAATTGGATTCGTCGAAATAAAAACATGTGTTCATCAGAAGGGCGTCAAAATGTCGTCAAAAAATGTGTCAAATGTACTAGTGTTAGGGTTTCAAAATTATTCAAGGATAACAATGATAGCATGCAACTATTACCTCTCTAATAGAGAATTCACCAAAATAAACCATTAAATAACACTTAAACCATCAACAACAAGTGACAAAAAGGAACAACTCTCATTAGGTATCCCCTTCAAACTTCACACAAGACCAAGACTTTATGCAATTAGGAAAGTTTAGTTATGGAAGGATCATCAAAAGAACCTATCAGGTGTTTTAATACCCAAGTAGAGAGATATTTCCCTAGAGAACCCATCAGAGAGATGTAATGAATGTGAGTTGGTCGTGGGGTTTATTTTTGGGCCTAGGGTCATTAACATGCAAGAAAATGTATGGGCTCAACTCCATGAGTGCCTTTGTAAAGGGTGCACTTGGTGATTGAGTTACACTTTCCTCAACGCTTTTTGCATTTGAAACCCCTTATTTGTATTTTTCTTTATTTTTATTTGATTTGCAAGTCCCCTTAAAAAGGTTTCAAGCATAACACTTCCTTTGCTTTCATTGGGATATATTTGAGTGATTTTTTTATTGATGAATGTGTTTATTTGCATTAGGACTGGGGGCGATCGCCATTAATGGAGGGGTAGACTCAATTATGGGCATTTTATTTTAAATGTCCTCATTATCCCATTTATTTTTATCAACCAACTTCAATCTACATTTAGGCATTTATCCCCTTCTTCTCATAAGAGAATGAAGTACAAGTATTTTTGGTGTACCTGTAACCACATTACCCAAAAGGTGGAAGAATGAAAGGATCAAGAATGGAAAAGTGGTAAGTGTTATACAATTAGTTTCCACCTGATCACCAGATGGGAATCATCCAGAGGTTATCAATCTGAAATAATGAATTATACTACTTTTCCCTTGATTTTCCAGTCCCTTTTTGCCTGGTCATTGGTTGTCCCTTTACAACTCCTGACCAAAATTGTTGGTTTCTCCTTGTCCTCTTTCAAAGGGTGATTGGTTGCTCCCTACAAGAATGCAGGGTGTGACTGGGTCTATTACTCCCTATTTAGAATTAGTTTCCATGAGATAAGATTAAACCTTGTATTTTTCGTGGTTTGAGTTTGAGAATCTTGTTATCTTGGGCATCTAGATCCTATCTATATTAACCTTGATATTCTTTATCTTCTTGATTTTCTTAATCTTCTTGATCTTCTGCTAAGTGTGATTTTACTGCGTGCTTTGACCCTAGCTTCTCCCCTTTCATCTTTTTTTGTGCGTTTTCTCCATACTTAGTATTTTTCTCAAAATTATATCCAAAATTGTTTGTCCAACACAGGGACATACCCTTTATTTCTTTTTAGCTCATAACCAACAAATCCATAATATGCTATTACATCACATGTATATAATCAAAATACAAGAAGCTTTTATAATTATTACAGGCCTCCATCCTTTACCACACCTAGTGGTATTTTATTTCCATTAATGCATTCAAATTATGCAATAATGTAATTTTATATAATAAACTCTAGTTGGGGAAATTCTTACCTAAATTCCCCTTCAATGATTATGCAATATAAATACATAAAATTCATATCTGCGTAGTTGCCATTGAATAAATATAATGTTACCTGGCTATTTGTTACTAGTAGGAGCTTCCTTTGTATGGATATCTTATGTATGTAGCAACCTTATCAACAACACAGTTTTCAACCATGCAATAGTTATTTATTTCCTGGCACAAAAACTGTCATTAGCAACTTCCATAATTGTATATATAACAATAGACTACTTCTAGTCATCCTCTTGTTATGTAAATATTAACAAATCTACATTCATTACAAAATATCTATATGCACTAATATTGCATCACTATCATGCTAATAAATGCATATGTATTCCATTTTCCTGTGCTATTTATGGTTGTCCAACAGACCATAACATAATTGTTGCTACAGTAATTGTAGCAACCTCTTTCTCACTCTACCACTTTTCCTTGTTGTTCTTGGCTATCTCAAGTCTTATTGAGTTCTTGTATCCCTTTGTACTCTTTCTGAAATCATTGTACATGCTTGGTTTTGTCCTTAGTACTTTTCCATCCCAATCACTCTTGGTTTCTTTTACATTTCTATCCAAATACTAGGCTGATTTGAATCTTCAACATTCCACTATTACCCACAACCCTCTGATCCAACTCATACATGACTAAATTACATTCTATCCATGTGCTCTGATTAACTTTGGATATTTAACACCAATTTCTTTACTAGACTAAACTAATTTATCCTTTCCTTGACTAAACACATCAGCTCTTGTAGTTGCTTAATCATTATTTTCTCCTTTCTTGACCGATTTGGTTTCAACTTGACATGCATATTCAACTTCCATCATGTCATAATGATGCAGATATGTCTTCTTCTCTAGTTGCATAGAATTAACTGGTATTAATTAACAATGCTTTTAATTTCCATCATAAATTCCAGTGATACTTCCAACCACCGAAATATCTCCCATGGATATTTTCCACTTGAGATCGATGTTTTTTTAGGTATCATCTTTTTTCAATTCTAAACCAAGCATAGAACTATTTTATTCTTCATGGTCCCTTATTGATGTCCTTTCAAAAACTTATTTTTTCCTATTTACATTCCTCTTGACTTGATATCTCCATGCCACTTGGGAATTACCTTCATCACTTTTGGAATACATCAACAATCCTCTTCTATTGTTTTCATCCCTTATGGAGTGTTTCCATGCACCCTTATTAGCTTGACATGCACCTCGTTATTTATTTTTCCATTAACTTTAGATGTTCAAGGGCTTGAATCCACCTTAGAATCTTTCTTCCC
>JASDQU011178683.1:22191-32590 GCA_032191745.1 Picea mariana
CCTGTATGGTTTTATTACCTTAAGAATTTAAAGGAATTTAATTTCTCTTACATGAAAGAAGAAAAAGAGAAATATAAATTTCCAGTCTTTATAAAGGGATTTAATAAAAAAATATATTCCAAGGAAATTTCTACACTCTGGAAATTAAAAATATATTTGTAATTTCTCCCTTCTTGCGGGTAAATGAGTAAATTTTGTTTCCTTCTTACTGTGCTTTACTACTCTTACTAAATTTAAGGAAATGGTCCTAATACATAGATTTACATCCACAATAAATTCGGTGTTTCTACCAGGATTTACTGCCCATCAAAATTTAAGGGGACTCTTCCCAAATTTAGGAGATTTAACACATTTTAAACATAAATGTTTATTTATGCTCCAAATAGAATTTTGAGAACTTTTGTATTTTAATTCATTTAGACCAATTTCGTGTTTATGTCCTAATTATTTTTCCTCAATAATTATTTATAAGGACTTTTAATGTTTTCCCATATTTGGGATTATTTCCTAAAGTCCACACATATATGATATCCTCTAACTTTTCTGGCATGGGATTTGACGACATACTAAAATGGAGCACTATTACGCAAAAAAATCACCCTCTCTTCTTTTAGATGTGTTATAGATATTTTAATTGTTCAGTCATCAATTCCCAAGCATGCATTAAACTGTACAACATAGTCAACCACACCATCCACTTCCAAAAATATTATTTTAGCACACATATAGTCAAGAGATAATAAATTAAATCAAAAAAGCTTCAACTAAGACGTTCTCTTTATTTTTCTTAAATTTCTTAAGTTACTTTTGTCAGAAATTAAACTTACATAGTTATAAAACATAGTATAACATTTTCTCTGATCTAAACACTACAAAGTTTTAACCAAGTATACTTATCTAGAAACCAGATAGTGATGCAACTGCTGAAAGGGGTTCCTTTTCCTCCCAACCATAGGCACATCAGCTCCTGAATGAATTTACTGTTGGCCACCCCTTAGCTAGGTCATGATGCTATGAGAGAGACTCTTCCTTTTATTATACAACATCCAGGGACATAGATCGCTCTCATCTTCCCACAAGAATTTAACAGATTGTTTCCCTCTCTACCAAGAAATGGGCCTACGATGAGTGTTTCCTCATTCACTCATCCTCTTTGCAACTGCATTTATCAGCTTGGTTAGAAAATGTTTCCCAACAATTCCCATACCCAGAAAAAAATTGTTTTTCATTTCTCCTCAAAACTAGAGAGTTTCACATTCTCTCCCTCTTCAGAAATGGTCACCAGACCCATTACCATTGCATCCTCTCCCTCTGCCCATCAATTTCCCTTCTTTTCTTTCCTTCCTCATCTAGATTTCGTGGGTCCAAATCCCCCAATTCATGGGTCAGTCCAAAATCCCCTAGATGGGTACTTTTCTGCCCATGCTTCTGAGACAAGGTAGTTTTGGTAGAACACCCATTCCTTTTCATAAATGTGGGAAGATGATATTTTCATCTACCTACTCCCTCCATTAACCACAATTCTAGAAAAATGGGCAATCTAGATATTTCTTGATTATTAAATTGGCAAGGGAAAATTTCCTCATTGATTTCCTCTCATGGAGTCATGACCTATATAGGAAACCCCCCTCATTAGTTGTCCAACATTTTCCTTTTCAAATTAGTATCATAAATATTTACACTATCATTTTAGAAAAATATAGTTATATTTACAAGCCGGGGAAATAGGGGTATTACATTGAACCTACATCATTTATTTTTGTATCCTAAAACTTGCCTCCCTATTATTTAATCTTCTTTGTATCCCTTTTCTTGATTGGTTTCTTATATATGTTTAATTTCTCATTGTTTTTGCTTTGAATGAGTTCATTTGATTCTTACAAGGTATTTCATGATTTAAGATGTGTCTCATCAGATGTATTCACTTGCATTTTCAATTGAGGTCATTTCCTTAAGGTATTTTGAGATGAGTATTTTTGTTACAAGAACATGTCTATTCTTGTAGCATATGAGATTCATCGTGTCTCTATGTGCGCTCAGATAAAAAAATCATGGAAATACCTCTAAATTTTGTGTAAATGATTATATTTTCCTCCATGCTATATTTTAAATTATTTTTATTACTACCACGAATGAGGGAATATAGGTCTATACCTGCATCAAGCTATCATATTGGGTTCTAAACCAAGTCAAATCTCGTTGTAAGGAGAAACAAGATTTATGAGGAGAATGTTTTTGATTTGTCAAAGTAAATAACCCTTGCATGTTTAATGCTCTATACATGTTTCTTTCTTCACGATTTTTTTTTTTTATCTTACTAAGATAGTGATCAATGATATGTCTCTTACAAAGAAGAGCAGAGTAATTCGATCATAACCAAAGACCATCAAATTACGGGAGGTATTTTTCATAAATCAGAGATAAAGTTATTCAAGCAGATTGGTATAGGTTTTGTTGAGCGTTTCAAAGGCATCATTCAGAGGTTACAATTCTATTTTCCAAAAAAATTGATGGATATGAATCACAAGTTGGAGATATTATTATTCATGTTACAAATCATTCGATTGCTCGAGCATGTGGTTTATCTGTAGAAGGCGAAATGTCCAGTAGATCTCCACAACAATTTTATGGTGCCAACTCATCGAATGTTTCCAAAAATATGCAAGAGAAAACTCATTTTGCAACAATTGGTATCAGTAAAGCAGAACTCAATGATACACTTGTTCAAGAATATCCACAAGTGAAGCAGAGTAAACGAGGTAAAGGCAAGCAACATGTAACTTATCCTGACAGGCTCAAGACAAGCCCAACAAACAAATTGAGGTTAGATTTTAAGGAAAAACAAGATCCATCTCTCATAGAGAAGGTAATTGTTCTAGATGATACCCCTCCACAACCTGTAAAAAATAAAAGCACAAGGAAATCAACACAAAAAATAAGCTATGTTTCAACAAAAGCACAAATTAGGGTTTCATCTTCTAAGCAGAGAAAGGTGCAGGTTTAGAGGAGGGTCACTACAAAATGAAAACCTAGGAGGGTGCAGGAGACAAGATTAACACTTTGCAAGAGGAAACACAAAGTTTCATGTGATTTATGTTAGAGTTTGAAATGCACTATTGAAACCTTCTTGTAGCTTGTTGTTTTTTTCCTGTTTTAGACACTAACTTTGGGCACATTCTATGAGAAACGTGAGATGAATTTAAAAAAAATGGAAATTTGTTTTGTTATGAACAAATTGATTTAGAAAAAACTCTCTTTTTTGCAAAATCTATCATGGTTTGAGATTCAAATAGATATTTGAGGCCTATTTTTCAGTATTTCACCAAAATCAATTTCTTGTTTTAGACACTAACTTTGGGCACACTCTCTGAGAAGCTGGAGATGAATTTTAATAAACTGTAAAATAATTTTTCAGGAACGAACTGATTTAGAAACACCTCTCTCGGTTTTGCAACAACTATCATAGTTTGAGAGATTCAAATAGATATTTAAGGCATCTATTTTAGGATTTCGCCAAAATCAATTTCTTGTAAAAATGCCTAGATAGCTCATGATTTCGTATTTTCAGGAATATGCGAGCTCATCAATTTGAATTGGGATGAGATCTCTCTAAAGATAGATAAGGATTTTTTCAGATCCATTATTTTTTGATCTTGATAATAATGTTTCATTCTATATAAACCATAAATAAAGAGGTGCACCAGGGGCCCGCAAGGATGATTTTAGGTGCTAAATTTTGCTCATGGGCTAATTTTCCATGGTTTTTCCAAAAAAAAGATTTGTTATTCTATAAATGATTCTCCCAAATTCTATAGGATATAATTATTTTGCCTTAAAAATTGCCAAAATTTTATACAAACTATACAAAATACTCAAAAATTTTAATATTTTTACAAAAATATCGCTAAACATTTTATAGTAGTCATACGAAGGATTAGTAATATTCGCCAAGGTTTCTACTTTTTAAAATAAATTTCCATCCTTAAAATCATCCCTGCCAGGGGGAGAGTGTTGCACTATGAGACTATGTTTCTGATTGTAAAATATTGGGACTTATTTCATTTTACACTTAATGGAAAAGGCTATCTAATGGTTAAGATATCTCTTCTTGTATTTGTTCTTTCTTGTCTTAAATACATGTGTATTTTTGCAAAGAATTTGATATATACTGTTTATGTTTGAAAGCCAACAAAGATTTTGTTGATTTCTTTCTCATTGCATGATTTGTGTTTAAGTACATCATTCTTGTTTTTGAATGATATTCAAAATCAAGAATTTTCCATTGTGAGTGAACCAATTGGAAACTTGCATTTTTCTTTTCTTTTATGTTAAAATCCTTTATCTAGCTAATCAGATTGACTACCATTGACTAATTAAGTGTGATAGGAACTCAATTTTTTCATATGAGATTGATATTGTCCTTTCCATCCACTGCTTGACCCATAAACCAATTTCAAAACCTAAAATAGACCCAAAATCATAAACCATTGCAATAACTGAGGTGCCCTATCTTTTCCTTAGCAGTCACGGATAACTTTAAGGACTAACATATTTTGGCATTGTTGTCGGTGATGAAGGAACAATTTTGTTTTCCCTAGGAGAACAACAATGTCTAGATCCTCTTCTTGATGGTGAACATGAAGTGGAAATCAATTTGACTGCAGATCATTCATTTGGTGACTTCATGAAGGAAGGATCCACTTGCAAATCCACTGATTCAAAATGTCGAAGGCCATGGAAGCCATCTTGGCTCGAAGGTTTTCTCCTTTAATTTATATGCTATTCCAGGTTTTCCAAATACAATGTCTCCTATCGCAAAATGCTTATATTTTTTTTTTTTTTATATTCAAAGAAAAGGACGAGGACAATCATGAGCAACACCTTGTTAAGTTTCATCAATACATGGATCAACTGGATATACATCATGAGGATGTATTGATGAAAATGTTCATGTACTCTTTATAATGTGATGCACGTCAATCGTATTGGTCTCTTCCTCACTCTAGTATATCTTCCTTGAAGTAATTTCATATAGGTTTTAATGACCACTGTAGAAAATTTTATCCTATTGAATCTCTCTTTTAAAGTTGTTGTGAAGAATTTAAATTGTATACTCAACAGAGTGAGTCTTCTAGTAGCATGAATGTTAACGAATGTATTGATGAAGAAACGAAGGAAGAAGGCTGCGAGACATTTGTTCTTTTACATTGTCATTCCAATTATAAAGAATATGATAATGATGAAGATCATAATGCTTGTGATAGCAACATTGTAGACACATTTGTCATTAACCCAAAGATGCCTAGCAGTTTTGACTATGATGCAATAGTTGTTCCAAATATGATTAAAGATCACACTATTGATGATAGTGAAATTTCAGTGCTCCAATTCCAACAAAGTATTGAATCCATTATCCATGAAGAGATAGAACTAGTCTATGAATTTTTTTATTCAGAAGATGAGCATATTTGTATCACATCATCTTTGGAACCTCTTATCCATGCTCCTTTATATGACATAGATAAATCAGATTTTTTGGAAGGTAGTGACAAAGATAAGTATGTTAGCTTCGATCAGATGCATGAGGAGACAGTCTAGAAAAAAAAATATTTCATTAAGCATGATATGTCTCCTATTGGAATTCATGAAACTAACCTCCTGCCCTCTGATTTGCATAATAATCTTGTTTCTTTAGAATTTKCTAAAGGAAATTATGCACAAGAAACATGTGAACAATTTTTAGAGTGTTTTTCTACTCTTAGAGGATATGCAACTTGTTATGTCCATAGGATATTTCAAGGAGATCAAGTGGATTATGGATTCACAAATAGAGCATAAATTATATGGGAGAAGTTTAGTTTTGTGAATCAGTTGTATTCTTATCATTATCTTCACGATCCAGTGGCCACCTACATGGAGTTAAAATGGAGCATACAATTTTTTGTCTTTGATGTTCTAATGGTAGGATTGCAGATATGTAAGTATGAGTTGTTATATTACTTTTGTTCATACTTTACAACTTCTCCAAGTTTGTTCATGTTCAAAGATAGAAGCARTTTCAAGTCAGTAAATAATGCGCTTGAATGGCTACATTGGCATTTTCACATCACATGCCTAATTGGTTGGTAGATTAGGTAGTATGTTGAATAATCTCACATGTTGAGTATTCAGATTTCATTTTTCATCTTGTTATGGTGTGTTTTAGATCAGGGTTAATAAGAACTCCATATCCCAATGGAGACACTGGTCAACAATTTTTCATCTTTCAATTTGCTTCAGTTTCTTGGATAGTGTGATTTTTAGTCAGATTCAGTCTTCTTATAGAGTATGTTGGTTTCAGTTTGAAGATCGGTTTGCAGTGTGAAAGAATAAGGAATTCATATCCCAATGGAGACACTAGTCTGCATTTATATTCTTTAATTTGGTACTTCAGAGTGTATAATAGATGATCTAAAATAAGACATAGGTAAGAATAATTAAGATTAGAACATGGTGGAGGTCACAAGTTTCAAAGGTAGAATTGAAATAGAAGGCATTGGCCTGTAGTTATTTATGTCTCGGAAGGAGAAAATTATCCCTAGAAGGAGCCAAAGTTATTTCTTGAACCTATATCATTTATTTTTTTATCCTAAAACTAGCCTCCCTATTCTTTAATCTTCTTTGTAGCCCTTTTGTTGATTGGTTTCTTCTATATGTTTAATTTTTTATTGGTTTTTCTTTGAGTGAGTTCATTTGATTCTTACAAGGTGTGATTGTAAGGTATTTCATGAATTAATATGTGTCTCATCAGATGTATTCACTTGCATTTCCAATTGAGCTCATTTCATTAAGGTATTTTGAGATGAGTATTTTTGTTACAAGAACATGTCTATTCTCATAGAACATGAGAGTCATCAAGTTTCTATGTACGATTAGATCCAAAAATTGTTGCATTACTTCTGAATTTCGTGTGAATGATTGTATTTTCCTTCATGTTATATTTTAAATTATTTTTGTCACTTCCATGAATGAGGGAACATAGGTATGTACCTACATCAAGCTATCATATCGGGTTCTAAACCAAGTCAAATCTCATTGTAAGGAGGAACAAGATTTATGAGGATAATGTTTTCGATTTGTCAAAGTAAATATCCCTTGCGTGTTTAGTGCTCTATACAAGTTTATTTGTTCAGAAAAAAAAAATATTAGCTTGTTGAGATGGTGACCAATGATATGTCTCTTACAAAGAAGAGAATAGTCATTCGATCAGAACCGAAGACCATCGAATTACTGAAGGTATTCTTAAGAAATCAGAGAGAAATTTATTCAAGCATATTGGTATAGGTTTTGTTGAGCATTTCAAAGGCATCATTAAGAGGTTGCAATGTTATTTGCCAAAAATTTCGATGGATATCAATCACAAGTTGGATATATTATTATTCATGTTACAAAGCATTTGATTTCTTAAGACTGTGGTTTATCTGTAGAAGACAAAGCTTCCAATAGATCTTTGCAACACATTTTTCGTGCCATCTCATCAAATGTTTCCAAAATGATGCAAGACAAAACTCGTTTTTCAGCAATTGGAATCAGTAAAGTAGACATAAATGATACACTTGTTCAAGAATATCCACAAGTGAAGCAGAGTAAAAGAGGTAAAGGCAAGCAACATGTAACTTATCCCAATAGGCTCAAGGCAATCCTGACAAACAAATTGAGGTTGGAATTTAAGGAAAAGCAATATCCATCTCTCACAGAGAAGGTCATTGTTCGAAATGATACCCCTCCACAACCTATAAACATGATAATCACAAGGAAATCAACACAGAAAATAAGCCATGTTTCAACAAAAGCACAAATTAGGGTTTCATCTACTAAGAAAAGAAAATTGCAGGTTCAGAGGAGGGTTACTAGAGCCATGAAAACCAAAGGGGATGTAGGAGCCAAGCTTAACACTTTAGCAGAGGCATCAWAAAGTTTCATGTGATTTMTRTTAGAGTTTGAAAGATKCTACTKAAACCTTCHTGTAGCTTGCAATTTTTCTTGTTTTAGACACTTAATTTGGGCACGTTCTCAATAATCGGTAGATGAATTTTAAAACACTGGAAAATGTTTTTGTCATGAATGAAATGGTTTAGAAAAATTCCTCTTAGTTTTGAAACAACTATCAYGATTTGAGAGGTTCGAATATATCTTTGAGGCCTATTTTTCAGGATTTTKCCAAAATTAATTTCCTATTTTAGACACTAACTTTGGACATGTTCACTGAGAAACTGGAGACAAATTTTAAAAAACTGGAAAACATTTTTTTCATGACTCGATTGATTTAGAAACACCTCTCTCATTTTTTCAACAACTATCACGGTTTGAGAGATTAGAATAGATCGTCGAGGCCTATTTTTTAGGATTTCACCAAAATCAATTTTTTGTAAAAATGCCTAGATAGCTCATGATTCTGAATTTTCAAAAATATGCCAACTCATCAATTCGAATTTAGATTAGATCTCTCTAAAGATAGATAAGGAGGTTTTAAGATCCATTATTTGTGGATCTTGATAATAATGTATCTTTCTTTATAAACCATGAAGAAAGAAGTGCACCAGGGGGTGAGTGGTGGCACTATGAGACTATGTTTCCGATTGTAAAATCTTGGGACTTATTTCATTTTAGACTTAATGGAAAATGTTATTTGATGGTTAGAATATCTCTTCTTGTCTTTATTCTTTATTTTCTTACTTAAATACATGTGTAATTTTGAAAAGCATTTGATATATCTTGTTTATGTTTGAAAGCCAATAAAGATTTTGATGATTGATTGCTCATTGTAGGATTTGTGTTTAAGTACATTATTCTTGTTTCTGAATGATATTTAGAATCAATAATTTTCCTTTGTGAGTGAACAAATTGGAAACTTGCATTTTTCTTTCCTTTCATGTTAAAATCCTTTGTCGATCTCATTAGATTGACTACCATTGACTAAGTAAGTGTGATAGGAACTTGATTTTGTGATCTGAGATTGATATTTTCTTTTCCATCCACTGCTTGACCCATAAACCAATTTCAAAACCTAAACTAGGCCAACAATCATAAACCATTGCAATAACTGAGGTGCCATAACTTTCCCTTAGCTGTCAAGGACAACTTTAGGGACTAACCGAAAGTATGGCTTACAAATTGGAGTTTCATACATCTTCACGTAAACATCAAGTCTTTCATGTTTCTTGCTTAAAGAATATAATCATCTGCAAGATCCCAATGCAAACTATTTTACTAGTGATTAATGAGGAAGGGAAAATCATGCTAGGCCCAGAAACAATCCTTGAAACAAGGATTAAGCAACTATTAAATCGAGCAATTACTGAATACCTCATTAAATGGAAGAACCTACCAGTAGAAGAGGAGACATGGGAAGATGAACTCTTCATGTAGAAACATCTACAACTAATCAAGTATTGAGGAAAATACTTGTTTGAATGGGAGGGGCATGTTAAACACTTGAAAAAACCCCATGTTAAGCATAATTCCCCATGCAAACCTCTAGATATTGAGTTATTATATTTCTATTGTTATATCGGTATTGCCATCTAGACCCTTTAATTGTAATTATATTTGATCTATTATAAGAGGTTTCCCCCTCGAAGAGGCTTATCTTTCATATTTCTATTTGATTGTCTAGGTGTGTAGTTACTTCTCCGTATATTTTTCAGGATATTTTGTTGTTTGTTTCCTAACATTCAACCATAACCACATCCTAGGTCATTCATTTGCAAGAAACTATGCAAGACTATAAGACTAGCTAGTAGCCACTCTATGTTAAAAATAATTTCAATTACATCCTTGAATTGTCTGATCATTATCCAAACCAAGGTAGGTAGTGTAGGGGTTATTTTGAGTTGATGAGCTTGTAGAGATAGAAAGGATTTTTTGTGATTTTTTATTTTTTATTTTTTTAGAAAGAGGAGAGATCATGGGGGTTTATGAGAGGTTGAAAGTTTTATTGCAAAGGAGAGGAAAATATGTGAGGCTAGATGGCTCTAGTTGGAGCATCACCTACAAAAAGTTTGCTAGAAAAACAAGATCGCGAAGCAATAAAATAAAACAAATGCAGAAACAAAACACAGAAGACACACAATACAAGAGAGACATAGATTTATGTGGTTCACCCAGTGTGGGCTACGTCCACCAGAGAAATTGCCAGGTCCTTCCTTTATTATTATCCAGCAAAAGAAGGGATACAACCTACAACAAAACCCGCTGTAACTTCCTCTTCTTTCTCTCACGGTCTCCTCTCTCAGAATACAATATTCACCATCATCAATAGCCGCAATACATTTCCCTCATAAAAGAGGGTTGCCTTCTAGGGAAAAAAACCCTAACATAATCTCTACCATTAGATCTGCGACCTTATAATGAAAGGTCT
>JASDQU011178685.1:0-26313 GCA_032191745.1 Picea mariana
ATGAGGAAGCAATGAGCATGAACTAGCTTGGGCTCATAAAATCCACAAGCAAGTGATTATTGTTCCAAAAAAAAAATTATGTCTGCAAAATTTCTATCTACACTCGTGTTGGCTGATGTGGAATACGTTAAGGTCCACCTTCTGACAAATCTCACTCCATCGACATCAGCACCCTATATGGAGCAGAGGTTAGAGACTATTTAGCACCCTAGACTCTGCATGCCTTAATGACAGATGTCTTTGCTAACAGCCATGGGAATACACCAACGTCTCTTGGTTGATAGATCCTATAGGTGACTCGACACCAACACCTCTATTCGTACCTGCTAGGATGTGTTGTAGGTACCTTGAGACCCATTGACATCACAGGTGGGTCATCTCGCATTGGTTAACAACATTCATTAATGGTTGGTAATCCGATGATTTCTGTTTGTGTTCGACATCGGAACATCTATTCACACAAATCANAGCTGTTTGAAGACATGATTTCAGTTGATTTTTCTCAGGACAGAACAAGAGCCAGGTTCAGGGGTCATCATAAGATAATCTACTGTTATACACAGGAAGTTTTTTTTCTCAGAACGGTATTATTTGTTCAAATTCTTCTGCAGACTCCTGAATGTTCCAGTAGTACCAGTCGGTACCAGCACAGATTTCATCAGTTACAGGTTCATCAGAAAGACCAGAGCAGCTACAATTTTTGCGCCCTTCAAACCCAGACTTAACTTCAAAACACAACTTCACAGCAAGCTTTGCATAAAAATGGGTAGAGGTAATGTAACTCAGGTGTGTTTAGTTTGTATTGATTTATTGTATTAATTTGCATAACTAATAGGTTTGAACTAAGGGTGCCTTAATTACTCCATAACGTTCCATCATTTCCACGACTGGTACCTAATGAACTGAACCTCCATGACATTTCATGTCATAAACATACACCATTACCGGAACTAAGTTCGATTTGACTAGATATGATAACTCGACACCCTCGTACGACTCTCATCATGATTCTGACACCCTATCTATCTCCACGGCGATTCAAATCTTCTCATATAATTTTCTTCCCGACCGTTCCTTTCATTGCATTCTCTCCTTTCATTGCCCTCGTCCAACCTTCATTGCCCTCACCCTACCCTCACTGCCACCGATAGACTTCCCCTGTGATGCCAAGAAGAGCCATGGTAGCAAATCGCCACGAGCCAGGAATATACGCCGACTTGGAAGCCCTCCTGGAATATGGGGCAATGAGAGATATTTTTAAGCAAGCAGGGTGGGAGCCATTTCTGAAAAAGTTCGATGGGTATAACGATGCCATCACACTCCAGTTTGCGTTGCATTTTGAGGGTGGGACCGCCAAGGTGGGCGAACTTGAGTTCGAGGTCACGGAGGAGTTCATTGCAGAGGCAATTCAATTGCCGACCATAGGCCAAAGATGGACGAAGGGACAACCGGTTGATAAAAATCTCTGTGCACAGCTATTGAAACCTCAGTACCAGGAAACAAAATGGACCGAGGGAACGTTGTGATCTTGGCTGGAACCACAGTGGGCCCAAGTGTTGGTCATCCTCCAGTGTTACCTAACGTGTGAGGGTCGATATACCATTATATTCCCCTGCCATGCTCAACTTCTGTTGCACTTCACAGGTACTATGTTAAACATACCCTATTTCTTGTTAAAAAGTTTAAAAAGGATGGACGAGCAGGTCCAAAGGGCTAGTGAGTTTCGAGGGAGTTTGTTTCACTTTGGTTTAGTTAAAATATTGATTACATCTTCACTGTTGAAAAAGCAAGAAACTTGGTACCTCTTCATTTTAAAAACCATCGCCTGTGCCCAGTCTAAAGCCAAGAGTGTGAAGGTTGTTCCCCCACACAAAAAGTTGAATTCCAAGAAAAAGAAGGTCAAAACCTCGACTAAAGACCATGTTAGAAACCCTGAGCCCGAACCTCCAATTCATGACGAGGTGAAAACCAATACTGAAACTGGGAAGGCCACCACACCTACAAAAGAAAACATTGAAGTCTCGAGTTCTCCCCCAGCTACCGAGAACATAATTGATGTGGAGGAACTAGCCGAGTCAACTGATAAGCCGAGGAGGAACCCGAAAAGGAAATGTAAAAGTGTATTGTCAGGAATGGACAACTCGGTACCCAGTTACCCCCCACAAGAGAGATTGGAAAGTATAGATGGTCACGAAGAGGCCCCAGAGCCATCTGAGATGACCTGGACTTTGTCCCAACTCATTCGAAAAAACCGTAAAACAAATCGGCAGGCTACTACACCCAAGGGAAATGTGCAGAATAAGTCTGTTCCAGTACCAACCGGTACCCCTGTTCAGATGCCAAGAGAGTTCACCCCTGAACCCGATCTAGTTGACACTTCTGCACTCAGCCTCGTTCATCCAGATCCAATTGATAACTATGAACTCAGTCCAGATCGTACTTTTGATCCAGTTGATACTTATGAACGCAGCCCAGATGCATTCACTCCCGAATTCAGTTCAGACCATAATTCCGATAGATTTCACACCCCTGTTCAAAGTCCCGAAGAACTCACGTATGCATCGAGTCCTTCACCATAGCCAGGCCAGGACCAAACATTTGAAACTCACTGCGAGATTTCCTCCAGTCGGTCCTTGAAACCAATGGTGGAAAAACTAGAGAGCAAGAATAGCAGATTGAAGGAGAAGTTGCATGAGTACATTGTACTGGACAGGCATATTAAAACCGAAAATGAACTTTTGAAACTCAGGGTGACTCACCTCTTGTAAAAAATTGAAAGGTTAAAGCAGAGGAATAAGGGTATTTTCAAAAGGAACATGCAACTTCAGAGGATTGCCAGAAAGCATGTCATAATCAACAGATCCCTCAAGAAAGAAATTAGGAATCTGAAGAAGTAGGAGAGGCTACAAATGCTGGTTGCAGTCGCTGCAACCCTCTGATGGCTACCAGTTTTTGATTTTTGTTGCCTGAGGACAGGCAAGGACTTCAGTGTGGGGGCATGTTGGTCTTTGGTTTTGATCATGTTTTTTTGCCTATATTATACTCCACAGACCTCCATTTATATGCCAGTACCACCCTTTTGGCCTTGTTTTGACATAAGTGACATCTCCCTACCATTCAATGGGGTTACTTAAGGTATCTTTACATTTCAAGCTATTTTTATGCACTTTGATGCTTTAAATTGATATTGGGACTATTGTCGCGTGGGTTAGGTACCACTTCTATTTGTGGAACAGGATGTCAGTATCAGGTACCAACTCGTACCCGTGGAGATACCACTGGAGCCGCTCAAGATCTGTGCGTTATGGACCGAATGGGAGACAGAGAGATTCACATGACAGCTGGAGTCATCGCCACAGGATGCTTGAAGGCCTAATGATGAAACTGGGACGTTAATTCTTCATCGTTCACACTTCGTGACACTACGTGTCACGAAGATGTGAAGTATGTTTAAAACTTGATTCCAAGCAATTTCTGGATCGGGGGGATCCGTTTTGTTTTTAGGTATTGTTGCTTTAGACTGTTAAAGAAAGACAGGATTTATATATAAACCCGAGATCACTCCTGAGACCGGGTTGGATTATGTTGGATTATGTTATGTCGTGAACATATATTTCTGAATACACAAACTGCTGTTGCATTATGGTACTCGACTGTCATACGATTTGAGCTTTTTCTTTGAATAGATGGAACATGAAGTTTACACCATGTTTTCATAGAATGATATAGTCGGTTCTGGTTATTACTTACAACGTTTGTGTCGTTTGGTTGGGCCCGCCAAACCGGTGCAAGCCGCTGCTTTATTCTGTCATAGATTTTGCTTTACCTTGCCATAGATTTAGTCATTTGAGTGTGTTAGTGTTTTCTTACATGATAGTTTCAAGTTTCAGAAGTAACTCGTTCAGTATCATGTTTAATCGTTCTTCAACATAATCGTTTCTCGCATACTGTTATCTTTTATGTTGATGAATATTGAATGCATGACTGATGCCTGTAGGGTTTAGAACATGAATTAAGTTTGTTTGGCTTCTAGTTTTCAATGCGAACATCACTTAAAGATTGAATGAACATTGCTCTGTTAGATAGTTAGTACCCTGCTTAATTGGAATAGTTAGATTGCAGTTAAATCAAAGGAAGCTTCCGGTACCAGTAGGTAGAATAATACTCTGTTTTCCTGTAGACAGATTTAGATTGCTTTTGATAACCAGATTAAATGCATTTGAGGAAACACTCTTTCTGTCGTGGCTTGAATAGCAATGATGATGATAGATGATTAAAAGCAGTAGTGGAACAAGCTTATGGAATCATACTTATGAACGGAGATAGAAGTACCAACATTTAAACATAAGACTGTTTTCTGTTGATGACTTGAATAGGAAATGCTAAGTTTCAATATTGTCATTAAGGTTCAAGTTCTCAGAGTGAGTTTATGTTTTCTTTTCAGGATAGCCTTTAGATAGGAATTAATTTACCTGCACATACAGTGTATTAGCTCGAAGTTTACCAACCCTGGTTTGAAAATTTAGTGTTTCAGGTCACTTAAAAGCTTCAATTTAGCATCCTGACAGACAATCTAAAATAGGCAAAGGACAAAGAGATTCTTTTAGCAGAAATACAAAACAAAGCTCAGGGACTGTCATCAAAACTGAGTTAGGAAACTTATTGGAAAAATTTAAAACAGACATCTTGAGCACAATCAGTAACCAGTTAGATACTCTAAAACTGAAAAAGAAACAAGAAGAAGAGGTTGCTTTAGCAATATTTTGTCATAGATGTCGAAAGAAGCATACTGATAAGGAATGCCCATTAAATGTCATAGAAATCTGTGGCCTGTGTACACTAGAACACCCCACATTTGAGTGTCCGACTTTGCTTGAGCTACAAGCCATGTATAGGGGAGGAGGAGTCTCATAAGAACAACCATACCCTTCCAGAAGACCTTGGAGAGCCCAAAGCCCCAATACATTTTATGACCCTAATGCACAATATCAGCAACAACAATGGGGTCCTTCCCCAATGACATATCCACAATGGACACCTCAGCAAGCTCAAACTCAAACTTGGCAACAAGTTTGGAGGGGACCTGTGTATGGAAATCCCTCTTACCCTACATATCCACAGTACCCTGCAAACATTTCCCAATTACTACCTGGATTCAACCCACCACAATTGCAAGATTTACTCCCACCTCCTATACAACAACAATTTACAACCCCCTTGAACCCTAACCACCAGCAACAACCACCTATAAATGCCAATCTACAACAAAACCAAGCTTCCCACAACCCTCCGAAACCAACAACAATCCCTACCCAACCAATCCCTAACCCCAATAATCGAACCACCCACCCGGTGCAAAATACAGAAGTTCAAACCTTTCCCACCTATGAAATTCAACTACGATCGGGGAAATTTGTAAACCAATCAAATCCTACAGTAATAATTCAGGAAGAAAATGATAATCATTCTGAGGAAGAAAACACTCAAACCACCCCTGCAAAAGAAGAGACCTCCCCTCCTATTCCAATCACTTCTTAGTCTGTATGAGTACCTCAACAAGTTAATCTCCCACCCTACCCCAAAAGACTATTAGTGAAGAAACCTGACCCACCCTTGCACAGAGATATAGAGGATGAATTACGATATGTATGTATAAAAATACCTCTGCTACAAGCCATTAAGGATATCCCCATATATGAAAAAATCATAAGGGATCTTTGCATTAAGAAACTAGGAAGGAAGAAGAAGGAACCTCCCCTTGTTCAGGTGGTGGGACAATTATCTGAATTTATTTCTGAAATGCCATACAAATATAATGACCCTGGAAACCCAATAGTCACTGTTGAAATTAATGGCATTTCTCTACCAAACACACTTATTGATTTGGGTGCAACAATTAATGTAATGCCTTTTGACACTATGAAAAATCTCCAAATCAACCAGTTAAGACCAACCCAAACCATGATAGAGTTGACAGATAAGTCAGTCATCAGCCCTGCAGGAAGTCTAGATGATGTCACAGTCACTCTAGCTTCTTGGGAATATCCAATAGACTTTTTAGTCATCTATTCTAAATCATCCTCTGGACCAGGACATCCTGTGATTCTTGGCCGCCCTTGGCTGGCCACAACAGATGCCTTTATCAGGTGTCAGTCTAGTGAGATGACTATATCCAATGGCACACATAACCAAAAACTTGTTCTCTTCCCTCCTGCCCATCCGACATAGGAAATATCTGTTTGGTTAGAAAACCCTTATGGAGAGGAAGATTGCATCAGACCCCTATTAACACTTGAACAAGTAACAGGAATGCAATAACAATCGAATGAACAAGTCTTTATTTTTGGCTGATACAAATTGCATTGAATACCCGAGGTCTTTTGCAAAATTGTCACATATTTTCAGTTCTGAATTTCAACAAACTTGGCACTCTGATATCACTCAATTATATACTTTATCACCAGCTTCCTCAGAGAAGGAAGACACTACTGAACTTGTTGAGATTAGCCCAGGAAAACCTTTGTATATCAACTCTAGTTTGGAACCAGAACAAAAGATGCAAGTAATTGAAATGCTCCAAAGAAAATTTGATGCCTTTGGATGGGATTATGCAAACATGAAAGACATTCACCCTGACACATGCACACATCATATCTACACTAATGACCAAATCAAACCAGTTAGACAACCTCAACGAAGGATGAATCCATCCGTTAAAGATATTGTAAAAGAGGAATTGCAAAAACTCCTTCAAGCCAATCTCATATACCCCATTTCAGATAGTCAATGGGTATCTCCACTTGTCATAGTTCCCAAGAAAAATGGTAAGTAGAGAATATGTGTAGACTTCCGAGAGTTGAACAAAGCCACCCATAGGGATTATTTTCTCTTACCATTTATTGATCAGGTGTTGGATACCTTGTCTGGAAAGAAGTATTTTTCATTCCTGGATGGGTTTAGTGGTTATAACCAAATACAAATAGCACCTAAAGACCAGGAGAAGACCACTTTCACCTGTCCATGGGTTACCTATGCTTATAGGGTGCTCCCTTTTGGACTTTGCAATGCCCCAACCACTTTTCAAAGGGCTATCCTAGCCATTTTCTCTGACTTGACCAATGATTGCGTGGAATTCTACATGGATGACTTTACAGTCCATGGACAAGACTTCCAGGAAGCTTTGACCAGTCTAGAAAAATTCTTGATTAGGTGTAAGGAAACTAATCTTTCCTTAATTAATGAAAAGTCAAAAATGATGCTCACTAAAGGTATTGTTTTGGGACATCACATCTATGGTTTTGGAATGAGAGTTGATCCGACAAAGATTTATATTATCACACAAATCAAAATACCTTCCTCACAAAAGGAAGTTCGCAGCTTTTTAGGGCATGTTGGCTACTATAGAAGATTCAGTCTGAATTTTACAAGCCTCGCTACCCTTTTATTCAAGTTATTATCTAAAGAAGCTGAATTTAAGTGGGATGATGAATGCCAAATATCTTTTAAAAATATAAAACAGAATTTGTCAACTACCCCCGTATTAAGAGGACCAAATTGGTCCCGTCCTTTTCATATATGTACCGATGCCTCAGAAACAACCCTTGGGGAAGTTCTTAGACAAAGGGAAAATCAAATGCCCTATGCTATTTACTTTGTCAGTAAAAATCTGTCTCTAACTGAAGTTAATTATACGGTCATAGAAAAAGAATTGCTAGTTATAGTCCATGCTATCAATAAATTTAGACACTATATTATAGGATATCAAGCTTTTGTACACACTGATCATTAAGCCATCAAATTCTTAATGAACAAGCCTGTAACAAATCCTAGAGTTACAAGATGGCTCTTATTATTACAAGAGTTTAATATCAACATTATTGAGAGACCTGGTAAGGATAATCTTGTGGTTGATTTCTTATCTAGAATAATTCATCTGGGAGATAATGCACCAGTGGAAGATAACTTTCCTGATGAAAATTTGTTTTCTATTTCTACATTCACTCTTTGGTATGCAGATGTAGCTAACTATATTGTGATAGGGAATATGCCTAAGAAATTGTCTCCTAGAGAAAAACAAAAAGTAATTCAACTAAGTGCAAACTACATGTGGCACGATGATTGCCTCTACAAAACATAACTAGATTTGGTAATCATGAGATGTGTAAGCGAAGATGAAATTCATGATATTATGCAAGCTTGCCATGATGGTCCTTGTGGAGGACACTTCCGAGACAAGAGGACCACTTACAAAGTTCTGCAATCTGATTACTACTGGCCTCATATTTTCAGATATGCTAAAACCTATGTATCCAATTGTGATGAATGCCAACGAATGGTTAATCCTAATGCACGATACCAAATGCCACTTCAAGCCTAAGTAGTTATTGAGCCTTTCGAGAAATGGGCATTAGATTTTGTAGGGCCCATTAACCCTGCATCTAAAAAGAAAAAGTATATACTTGTATTCACTAACTATGTGACCAAGTGGGTTGAAGCAAAAGATTTACCAGCTGCAAGTGAACAATCAGTGGTAGATTTCATTTTTAATGACATCTTTACTAAATTTGGTGTACCTCGAGAAATTGGGATTGATCAGGGAACTCAATTTACCTCTCATCTAGTCAAAGCTGTTACAGAACAGTACCAAATCAAACACAGAAACTATACATCCTACCATCCACAGACAAATGGACAAGTAGAATCTACCAACAAAGTTATTGAGTCCATTCTTACCAAAATAGTACAACTACACCACAAGGATTGGGCTGATAGATTATTAGAATCCTTATGGGCTTATAGAATCACCTGAAGGAATACAACAAGACATACACCCTACGAGTTGGTGTATGGGAAGCAGGTGCTTCTTCCCATAGAATTCTAGATCAAAACCTTCAGGACTATAATACAAGTTGGCATGAACTTGGATGAAGCCCAACAACAAAGACTCTGGCAGCTTAATGAGTTGGACGAAATTAGGTAGGAAGCACTTCAAAGAACCACCCTCATTCAAGAGTAGAGAACAAAATGGCATGACAAGTATCTCAAAAAGAAAAAATTTCAACAAGGAGATTGGGCCCTGTTGTATGATAACAGATTCAAGAACTTCAAAAGTAAGTTAACTACTTGTTGGATGGGACCTTACAAAATTGACACTGTCTATGATAATGGTTCAATCAGGATAAAGACAATTAACAAACAATAGACACCACTACTTGTGAATGGTCACCAGTTGAGAATTTATAACAAACCCCTGTCAAAAGAGGAATTTCCAACTCGTATGCTACAAAAATCATATATGCAGGTGATCAGTAAGGAAGGAGACCCTCCTACTGATCCACATTGATTGATTGGTTTATTAGAAACTTTTTGTACATAGGTGTGGATCGAGTTTTGTTAATAAGTTGAAGGTAACAAGAGATTCTTACCTCCTTTTGTTTTACTTTCACAATTTTTTGTAAGTAAATTTCTATAATTTATTTGATCCTTCACGAACTTGCTAAACATCAGTTTGTAGGCATCAACAATACTTTGTTCTGATCCGGTACCAACAATATTGCTTTGGTACCGGAAATGTTGGTCTGGTACTAGAAGTCTGTCCTTATACGGTACTATCAGGACACATTAGCTAATTGAAAAGGCATGCTACGCATATTTCAAAGTCTTATGTCAATTAATATGAAGTATGAAGCCATGCAACAACCACTTAAGTTGGAACCAAGAAGCCGAATGCAACATCAAATGGCAGCCCTTGTGAAGTGTTGAGTCTCAGTATTGACACCTCTATTACCCTATATTATCTTTTTCTGAGTCAATGTTACCTATGCTATGTGTATCTAAATGAAAGTTTCCTCCATAAATATACTTGATTACCTTGTTCATATGCATAAGGGGTAAATTATGATTAAGGCATGATTTGTTTAATTTTCTTGAGTTAATTTGATTAAATGTTTGATTTTGTATGATTCTAATCGTTTGAATCCTAAGAAGTTTTGATCTGGTACCCAAAGCTCCACCTATTTCGGTACTTCACACTCTGCATTATTCCAGTACCAACACCTGTTATGTGCTAATCCGGTACTCATGGCTATGACTGTGTGTATTCCGGTACTAAACAACTACCTACAAGATTCTGGTACCAACATTTCGGTACTGGATTTTCACCTCGATTTCTGGGAATATTACGATGAATATAAAAATTTGGGGACATGGGTTTTGTCTAGAAATGTGTTTTCATGTAGACTCATGAGCCAAAATCTCCAGATCACACACGTGTGGAGCTCCAGCTCAGGGGGAACAATCCATCCTAAATCTTTGCCAATTTTCTAGAAATTTCAGGATCATGCCCAGATTCGTGGGAAATACATTTCCTTGATTGGATAATTGGTTATAATCGACCTCCATTTATGGAAAATGGTTTTGATTTTTATGGATTTTCTAGATCCAAATTTTTAATGTAAAAATCATATAAATTGAGTGATGGCTCTAAGCAAAAGGAGAGAAATTAGTATGTTGGAAATTGGATTTCTGAATCAACTCCTTTTGTAAATTCATTTGCTGAAGATCAATGGAAGTTTGAATTCAAGGATCTTGTGTGTCTCTTAGTATTTAGCATCTACTGATCTAAAATCTTCCATGTTGGCATCGGTAAGGGCCATCGATCCAACTTGGTAAGCTCATTGTAAATTATTAGTATAGATTTATATTTTCTGTTCTTGTTGTTTTGATTTCATTTCTGATTTCACTATTAGAATTGAATGCAAAGTGTGGTAGCACATGAATAGTTGGGAGTCCATCATCCGCATTACATAAGCCATCAAATGGAACATCTCATTAATACCTAGGTTTCCTGTGTAGAAATGAAGTAATTTTCTAGAATTGCAAGATTGTAAGATTGTATTAAATTTATGTTTGTGATGCATCAATTGATTTTGAAGTGTGTGCAGAATTAGATAAGAATTTCTTTCAAGTTTGAAGTAAGTTTTTACAGGAAATGAGATCAAACTTCATCTATCACCTTCATGCACCATTTAATGAAGCCTCTCAATTACATTGACTATTTTTTGTACTACACAAGTTTGATTGGAGTGAATAGAGTTATGATTGCTTTTTGTTTAAGAGTGAATTGTTGATTATCATTTTCGATTGCTACAGGGAACAAGATCTGATTTCATCTCTTCTTTTCACGAGCCTATAATGAACAGATCTGTTATGTGAGCAAGAGCCTTTTCAATTGAGTGTTTGTTGAGATTTTTACCATGAACTTTATTTTTTGTTGTTGTTGAAGTGTGCCCATATTTTCTTGTTAGTTGTTGTTAAGGATAGTAGATACAGATAACAGATTCAAAGTCCATATTTCTACTTCATGAACTTGTAAATGGACAAGGTGTTATCTGAGGAAAATATTTTGAGTATATGATTGAAAGTTTTGCTTCCTAATTTTTGAATTGTGTGAAGAGTGTTATCTTTAAAAATAGAGTATTTTGTTATTATTGGTTTTCTTATCTAAGCTATACTAAATAGACATGGGAACTTATCTGTTATCGGCACATATAGTGAATCAACTCTACTAATTACGAATCCCGGTTGATAATTTATGTTTGGTAATATATTATGCAAATAATTGCACCAACATGAAGCAATAATTTCTTTTGGTTCTGTTGCCAACTAAAGGGAAGTATCTTTAATTTATTTTGGTTCTGTTGCTAGCTAAAAGGAAGTATTTTAATTTCTTTTGGTTCTATTGCTTGAAAAAAAGGACACAATCTTTACCTATGATTTTTCAAAGAACCATAATCCTCTTCAAAGACTAGAAGTTGTCTTTATCCGGTATTTCAGCATGGTTAAAGGGACAAAAAAATATATTAGCCTACAAGTAACTATCTCACCCTAACTAGACTTCAATAGTATTCATTCGATTATCTTTACTAAAGAGTAACATATGAGTATATGAACACTCTCTATCATGGGCACACTAGGAAATTTTTTATGGAAGAGGATGTATCAGTACCCTAAGAAAACTTTAGGTCATTCTCTTATGGTCAAACTCAGACAAAATTATACATCTGGATCACTCTAAAGTAATAATGTGCATAAAAAGTTTATTTTTCCTTCAGACAAATATTTAAAAGACATTCAAAGAAGAGCATATACCTTGCAACCTAATACCATCCCAGCCTGTAAAAAGGTTTTCAGACGAGCCTCCCCTGTCATCGTGCAAAACACTCTTTAATAAAAAACAAAATAGGTGACTATGGACAAGAAGCCACTGATGGAAAAAGGGTTTCAGAGACTAACCCGCCGGGATACTAAACAGGTCTGCTGGCAGCGGGTACCAGTCTGTGGTATGACTAGGAAAACCCATCAGGGTACTGAACAGGCCTGTTGGCAATGGGGCATTCTACCTAGGGAAGGGATCTCTCACTAATTATCACAACTACCCCACTGGAGTACTGAACAGGCTTGCTGGCAGTGGGTTCCGGTTGAGAAATGTCTCATCTATACTTGTCTAATTGAAAAATTCACTTTTGTCATCTAAAAAAAAGTAAAGGTCACTATTGACATTTATGAGATACAAACTCTAGATTAACAAGCAACATAATTACTACAAGAAAATGTCCATTTGAGAATTACCCTAAGTCAACTTATCGGTCTGGCATCTAAAGCCTACATTACCTAAGAAGGAAACTTCTTAAGAGTGGAGCCCTAACTAGGGAGTCTTATGTACTTATACTGTGAAATTTATCTATAACATCTAATGATAGTAAATCTCTAAAGCAAGTTAGGTTGGATCTGTTCTTCTGGAAAACATATAAAAACCTCCATGTTTTCACTGTTGAATGCTACCTTTGTCAATAAGTCATCAAAAGAAAGACAATTTCAATTTTTAGGCATGTGATCATATGCTAGGTGATAAATGTACTTCTGAAATTTGATTTGGTTTCTTTTCCCTTATCATATTTTCTCCATTATAATACAAAATGTTGAATCTTTTTGCATAAAGATATGCAACATCCTTGGCATGGGGGAAGGTCAAAGAGCTCCTTCAGAACTCTTTTTCAAACTCACATCTCACCTTCAGAAACTAGCATGATCACCCTATAACCTTGCAGAACCAAATACAAAAGAAGATAAGCACAGAATAAAGAAGTATAGGTAATTCCAGTACCAAGCTTTCAGAAAAATCCAGCCTAAAAATATGAATTTTGACAATCTACAAGCAGTCGCATATTCTATGGGTATTGATCATACAAAGGTAAAAGCAAATGTAACATGGTATTTATTTTCCTCTTCTCATAAAACTACAATAGATATGAAAATATATACTAGATCTTATGACCTTAGTATTAAAACCATGCACCTATCCCTCATACCCATATGCCTAAACTTTATCAATCCTCTCATAAGTTCTCGAAAATGGTTGAGGGAAAAATCACATCAAAGCCTGAAAATGAAGCATGTCTAGTAATGATAGGCCACGAATGTACTTTGTCCTTAAGAAAATCACGAACTTATCGTGTGTCATGAACCATGATCCAACATCAAATTCACCACTCGGAAGTCCAATCACCTATCCCAAAATGATGCTTTGACATCCAATGTCTTGTCCTCATCATTGCATTAACAGGTAGAAATAAAATGGCTTATCTAGGTGGCGAATCTATCAAGATAATCCTCATCCAGTCTTAAATTTTCCTTGCGGCATCCTTACTTAAACTTGCCATTCACATTATCAACGCCATCACCATATTTCCCTTGTCATTACCTTTTTCCAGTTCTGAGCCTACTCCTCTTTGCTTTCTCCGGTACCAAACCCTTACCCTCATCAATTGACTAAATCCTTGCGCTACAGCCCGATTCTTTTCTCACAATTTATAACGATGGTTGTAAGTAGACATGAACCTGTCTTCCAAATTTATAGAGAGACCAAGGATTTTCAACTATGTCGAGAGAAGTATGCTAGATCGGGATGGATTCCATTTTGGAGAAATTCATAGGCTGGCACGAGAAGATATCTCACGAATTTATTCAGGGTTATGATGGAGAGATTTTGCATATAGGAAATCTGCAGCTAACAATCAATGAAGCAACCTTAAGGGAAGTCACGGGATTACCTAACAGAGGAGCCAAATACTTCAAAGGTGTAGGAATCAACAAGGAAATGTGCCAATGATTTTTGAAAGAAGACCATCAACAACCTGATTGGAAAAAGGGGATCCCTAGGAACTATATCAAGGAAGAGTATCATCCAATGATTGCTAGTCTTCAATGATTCCTCACTTGTGAGGGCAGGTATGCTGTAACCTTCATATATCATCTTAGGCTTCTATTACACTTTGAAGGAGGCCCTGAAATTGATTTCCCATATTTTCTATGGATGAGTTTGAACAAAATGGTAAGAGGTGTCAAATCCCTATCCAAAACTGAGAAGACTAGCATTTACCATCAAGGTCTTATTAAGATGTTAGTTTTACATGAAATTAGGAAGCAAAGGATTAGTTGTAAAATCCTTATCACTCAACACCTTCCCACTGAAAGAAAACTTGTGGAGGAAGCCCAGTGTGCTCCAAAGAAAAATAAGTAACCTCAAAAGAAAAAGGGAAAGAAGGATAAGGCAACTCCATCATCATCCAGGACAGTGAGCCAACACAAAAAAGCTAGTAAATAAGAAGGGCCCTCTTCCACAGTCAATAAGACTTTTAAAAGTCAAGAATCAAAAGGTAAAACCAAATTAGTAGAGGAGACTTCAACAATATCACTTGAGGAGAAGGGCCATAAAACAAAAACTATAAGGAAAGGAAAGAATAGCTCAGAAAATAAAAGTGAACAGTCTATAGAACAATCCCCTATAACCATTCCATAAATAGAAAAGAAGAAAAGGAAGCCTGTGGGCACCCCTGATCTAGTATCTCCTTGTAAAAGAACCACAAGGATCATGGCAAAGAGAGGAAAATAAGTTTTCAGTCCTCATACACAGGAATATCCAATCGATCTTACCTCCCCTTCTGAAGACTTATAAGTCCAGGATGACATCCCTAGTTTGACCGAGGAACAAGCCACTATTACTTTATGTGGGATGAGGGAGGAAGTGGAGGAAAGAGAATTCATCTAGCCAGTAATAATGGAGTCAACAAGGACCTTAACAAAATAACAGATGAAGAAAAAGATTGGGGAATTGCAAAAACAAAATCAGGAACTCAAACAAGAAGTGAAGGAATACCAACTATTGGACAGGTATATCAAAAAGGAAAATGAGCAATTGAAAGCAACCAACCAACAACTTCAAGATGACCATGAAGAGACTTCTAATAAGCTCAAGAAGGTACTATGACTCCTACAATACATTAGGGTCATAAAAAGGGAGATGAAAGAAGAGGCCTCAACCATCAACATCATTGATCCACAGAAGTAAAGAATGCAGTCTCAAGTTTTGAAAAATTTTGGGCTTGTTTTTAGTTGCATGAGGACATGCAATGGTTTTTGCATGAGGACATGAGCCTCTAAATTGACATCCCCACTACCCTATTATACTCCTCATCTATACCTTTTTGGCTTACTTAAGCTTGGGTAAATGAAAAAGAACACTACCATTAGCCATTGATAAGGTCATAAGGTAAAGTATAATTAATTCATGCATTTTTGTGGTTTATTGAGATAGGAGATTAAATGTTTCATGTACTAATGCTTAAATTTGCTATGTATAATCTCTGACCTCTAGATAAGTCCAGCCTTCATGTACCAACTAAGCTATCCGGTACCAAGCGCGCCTTATATTCATATCCGGTATCGAATCTCACCTGTCGTGATCCGGTACCAACCATTTGTGCACTGTTCGGATCTGGTACCATCTACCTGTCACGATTTGGTACCAATACAGGAAGCCGAATGTACCAAGTTTAGATCCATATCGTGCCCAAGACAATTGTTGGATGTTTATTGAATCATAAATGTTTTAAAAAGACTATGTTAGGATAGTTTGTTGTTGCTTCATCCTCATGCACTGCATGTCATGAGGATGAAGCTTAAAATATGTAACCAAATAATTAAATTTAACAATTGACTGATTTGCAAACGATTTCACCTCCTTGTGTTTCACGACTAAGACTGTTTAAATAGTCATGGAAAGGATGGTGGAGGTAGTGAAGAGTTAGCATAATACAACATGTGAAGCAGCGTTACATATTGCATAACATATTCTGGGTGAAGATTAATAGAAGGACGTCATTTATCTCCATTTCTTGATCGTCTATGATTGAATGTGAGTTGAGTTGTTAACATAGTTTGATTCTATGTTTTGAAGTTTGAGTGAGAGTAATGTGTGGGTTGAAAGCAAGCTTACTATAGACTCCAGTCGCTGACCTGTTGAAGCGGCAAGGACCCACCACCCAACAAAGGTCAACATCTTCGTAGCTTAGTATTAACATTTGATTTCAATAGTGTAAATGTTAGATTAGCTGAAGCTTTAATTCTTTCAGATGATAGCAGTATAGTTTAGACTAGGATTTCAATTATATGATTGCTTAGAGATATTTACTCACTCTATTTTTTCATATGCTCTGTTTTTATGAATTTGATTTTGTTTCATGGGCATGAATGTTGGCAGTAGTAGTCAGACATATTTGAAGGAGAACTAGTGAAGTTCACAACAACACATTGTGAACCACAACATACTCAATATATTGACTATTGAACTACCCATGTTATGTCTTGATGATTGATGTGTGATTTCCCTTTTAGAAGTGTGGTTGCATAGTTAGTTTTATGGGTGAGATAACAGAGTTGATCTGTCAAAAGAACTCCATATCATACTTGCATGTGCCATAATGGAGTAGATAGCCTCTCTGTGAAAGACAACCAAGTGTGTTTTAGTTTGCTAGTTTGTTTTGTTTCCAGCATACATAATCTAGAATAGTTCTATACTCATGACATTAGAGTTACCTTTCTTATTGGTGTCTTGTAACTCTGTTGATTACGAATCCCGGATTGATAATTAATAAGTGCATTATACTAAACATATTAGCAACACAACAATGCACAGAATCCAACTACTGTTCTTTGCACTTAGAAATCTCTACATATTCTTGCATGAAGCGAACAGACCCACCCCCTTCGCTCTAAGTCCAATCTACTTATTTATGCATTACAAAAAGGGTATAAACATTGGTAAACTCATGGGAAAACATCCCATACCTGTTATATAAACCCTAAAATCCCCAAAATCCCGCAAAACGAGTGAGATCACGTGATCTCAGCTCTGCTTGAGCGCTTCATCTTCGAACAGCCTGTCGAAGTCCCAAAAATGGTCAAACACGACCAATGTTCTCTCAAAACTTCGTCGAGGGCCAACATGCCCCCAACACTCACCTGTGACTCGTCCTAAGTCACTCATATCTGGGTAGGGTCGCTTCAAAGGTCTTGAACATAGCTCGAGCTTCCTCAACTTGTTGCTTCTCTAGAGCCTCCTGCTTGACGAAATCCTGAATGACTTTCTCGGTGACAGACCCTTATAGGCATTATTCCACTATCACAACCAGTTGGTCTAGCTGTGAGCCCTGTCCTTCAACTTCTTCAAAAATCATGCAGGCTTCGTCCTGCACTGGCTAGAGTCTTTGTGTCACTTCCATAACCTTTCTATGGATGGCAGTAACCTGCTGCTAGACTACGCGTTGCTCCTGTGACCTTTTCATATTCTCAACGACAGTAAGCAGCTTCAGTTGTGCTTGTACTGTGGACGTTTGTTGCTTCACCTCCTGGAGTTGTGCCTCTAGTTTCCTCAACTCTGGATCTTCTACAAGGCGCTCATAGTTCTACGCACTTTGATTACTTAATTTCTTACACTCTAAGGCCAATGCCTTGATTCTTCCTACTGCGCTCCTAGTAGCTTCTTCCCTCTGATCGCACACTTCTTGCAGAGTGCTCAACACTGCTTGGATTTCTAGCTCCATTACTCTTGCTTGAAGCTGCTGAATAGCCTCAACGAGCTTCCCCACTTGCATCTCAGTGGACTGTGGTTCCTCCTATGCCAAGCCTGGCATAGAGAAAAGTGCTCTCGTTACTTCCTCTCTAACTATAGTCTGCTCTGCAAGTAGTTGGTATTTTTATTTCTGCATCTTCTCTTTATCCTCTTCGAACTTCACCCTAATGTCATCTTTCTCTTGCTGCGCAACGCGAAGTTTCTCTAAGGCCTCCTCCTTTTCTTTATTTAGGGCCTCTGTGGCCTGCTCCTTTTCTTCTTGGACTCAATGAAGTCGAGCCTCAGTTGCATCTGCTATCCTTCGTAATTGGGTGGGATCATCCCCCAATTATACACTTTCTATTGATGATGGCGCAGTAGACACTGCAAGGCTCGAATGGATAGGCTTGATGACTTTGAGCTCCTTCTCTATTATGTGATACAGTGTCTCTTGCTTCGCTTCGTGTCTCTACAAGATGTCTTCTGAAGCGTCCTCTACAACTGTGATGATGATCTCGATATCATTGACTGTGAGCACATTATACAACTTAGGCTCATTAGCTCGGGTCTTCTTCTGTGCTAAGGGATTTTGTGGAGAAACCTTTTGTTTCTTTGATGTCTCGGCCTCTGTAAGGGGATCCTTTGGCGATGTTACTTCACCTTTTTCTTGCTTGTCTCCTTATTCCCCTCCTTTCTCTTGGTTTACTTCTTCTCCTCCTTCTTTTGCAGGTGATTCAGGCGCAGTTTCCTCTGATGTACTATCCTTCTCATCACTTTCTATGTCTTATAATTCCTCCTTCTCCTTTTTCTTCTTTCTCTCTGTGTTGATATGTCCATCATACTCAGTCCGGGTGACCAAAGGACTTCCAATGATGTTGAGGTCGCAGAGTTCAACATATTCGACCGATACATGGAATTTGGCTGGTCATTCCTTAGTGATCTCTTCCATGTCTTCCTCAGTCAACTTATAGTAAGACTGCAGCTCCTCCTTGCTTTCATCCCTATGCGCAGTGATGTAGATGAAGTGTTGGTCTGCGTGGAACTTCGTGAACGATCTGTATTTATGCAAGGTATTCGGGGTCATTCGGGGGAAAGATTCAATGGCGTGTGTCAATTGTATGTAGTAGGCGTGGAACACCACGTTCAATTTCCATTGCTTTTCCATATCACTTGTGTACCACAATGTGGAGAACCTTGTGGCCAATGGCTCTGATGGATCGACTTCGGGGAATGTTTCTCCTTCTGGAATTTTCTAGGCGACAAATGAGATTATGATCAATAACCAACTGAAATGAAACTCGTACCCCTGGTCCTGCACTTTGCGATAGTCCTTCTCCAAATCGTTGACGAGGTAAATCGCCCAGTTCATCTACATTCCTTCGACACACTTCCCTGCAAGGTCCACTACGAACCCTGTGACTTGTGTCGGCTGGTTCTTTCTAACGAGCTTTCCTACTATAAGCTGATAAGCTAGGTGCACTGTGTCATCCTGGATGGAGGATACCTTGTAGCCTCACTTCCCCTTCTCTACATCACTGTAGGCTTCTTTATACACTGGGGCAGGGTGTGATCTGCAACCTTCCCTGGGTAGAATTGGTGAGGGTCTGGTCCTTGCATGCTCAATCCAGTGATCAAGTGGATAAGAATCGGATCCACAGTCACACACCTATCAAGCCATAGATACCATCCATGGTAGCATGACAAGAGGATTTTAATGCAAGTGTTAACCTCATGATGTCGGTCGAAGTGGGGGATCTTCATCATGTTCAATATTGTCGATCTCACGATCTATTTAATCCATGACTGGGAGACTATCTTGGGCTTCTTCCTAGTCGTCTTCATCAGGTACCTATGTGGCGTGAGCATCGCATATTTCTTCTAGTCTCCAAGGTTGAAGTCATTGATCTTCAAAGCTGGGATCAATCCCAACTGGGGTCCAACTATGCGTATCGCCTTTGGGAGGTACACAATGATCAACGTGTATTCAAAGTCATGCGGGACACTAACATGGTTAACCGCACCAGCCAAAGTCGGGGTGTAGTCAAGAAAGACCGACGGGATATGCTTCGCATTAGCCAGATCATCGCAGTGCTTGATTCTTTTCTCAACAACACAACCAGAATGCCACCCAGTCGATGGGGATTATTTCAATCCTCCAGTCAATGATTCTTGTATTCCTACGGACATGAATTTCTCAGTCATGAGGTCGACAAGTATCTCTTCCACAGACTTCTCTATTGCGCTATGCTCACCCAACATTCACACTTGTAATAAAATAACTTGGGTAGGTAGATGGATAGTCAAGGTAATCAAATGAATGGCAAGGTCTAAACAACACAACGTGGTATGAAATCAATTCTCTATTAGCTCAGATATCTTAGTTTGCAAAAAGTGGTCCCGACGCAACATTCGATGGGTTAAATAAGCAACATAGTAATGGATTCCTCCAAAGGGTAGGAATGCCTCAATCAATACGAATACACCTATTATGGCGCGGTCTCAATGGTCCAATGGATATATTTCTGTCCATAACTATGTTTCTAGCCGTTCTAGAGCATCATTCTAATGGTCGGGACACCTCCAATGGTCATATAGCTTCGTCATGGCGAAGTCCCATTCTGCACAGTTCTGCTATTCCGACGAGGTTCAAGTTTTGAAAGCTTTCCTTCTGCGATGTCTTCTCCGGAACTTCCCATAATTTTTCTAGTTTTTCTTTCTTCTTACTAATATTTATTGTCTTCTTTCCTATGATCTGAGTCTTTGGGTTCCTATTTCCATTCTTATTCTTACGTTCTTCTAGTGTAGTAACTTCACACTACGTATGTTCTTTTAGAGGGTTCAAATGAAATACCTCTTCTCTTATTATTCCCAGGGTGGATGCACTTCTTTCCTGCATGGACAGGTTCTTTAAGCCTTCTTGTGTTCTTTCAACTTCGACAACTACTTCCATTGCCCTCTGTTGCTTCAACTTTTCCTCTTGTATTAGTCACTCTATTTTTCTAGCTATGAAGTCCCTTAATTCTTGATTTTTCTGTTATGTAGCCTCTTCTTCTACTTTCCTTCTGATCTGATCCTTTTCAATCCAGGTATTTCCTAACAAAAGTGAAAAAGGGACATTTTTCTCAACAAACTTAATGATTTCAAATTCTTTTTTGGTCGATGTTCCATGGGCCATCATAGGTACATTAGTAACTCTTCCACATAGGGTTATCATCTTTCCTTTAAACAATCCTATCCTTCCCAATGCAGGAACCATAATAGGTTTTCCCAAAATTTCTCAAGTGATTTCTAGCATGATATTCACCTATGTTTCCTCATCCAAGACACAATCTATGTCAAAGTCTCATATTCTTATTTCTATGCATTGTTTTTCATTCAGGATCTCTAGTAAACTGATGTCTCTAATCGGACCTCCGGCTGGTACCCAACTGCTAACCTAAGGGAGTTGTGCATATATCTAATGGCTCTCCTCTGTCAATTGTATGGGGAGAAAGATTGCTCCAGGTTTTCAGAGGCTTGGATGCCTCTAGCTTATACGATATCCATTTTTGGAATAGGTTTTAACTGGGGTGCCATCATCTCCAAACAGCTGAGCACTTGTATACGAAAGGCTCAAATTCTGAAAGAGGGAGAAACCCCATCCTTCTATATGGCTTCTTATCTATTGGACGTCATTTGTGCTAGAAATGTCTTTACCGGAATGAACCTTAGCTAGCACACATCAGAGTTCTCTGTCCATGTGCATTTTGGCATCTTGTGGGAGAACAGGTACAAGAAATCCTACTCTCTCATCTGCGATCAGGTTATCACACGTATTTATTTCTTGTTGTTCAAGAAAGAGTGCCCGAGGCTGTCGGATGCAACCAAAAAGGTTGTATCGAAAGTTGGCCATTGGTATCTGGATGAGCATGATACTTACATCAGGGTTTTCGGTGCCACCAGAGCACTCCATCTGTTACCTGTATATTTCTCTGATCAACTAGTAGTAGGGGAAATCTTTTATCAGACCATCTTGCAAGGTTATAATGCTACTTTGGTAAAGGATAAGAAGTAGGCCCTCATACCCTATAGGTTTCATATTGGTTTTGTCACATACCCACTACGATAACTATAAAATTTTCGCTCTTCCTCAAGGGATAGAATCCCCGAATTGCTACGGGGGCCTAGCGCAGGCTATCTCTTCCCTTATCCACCTCCATGTGATCATTGGTTATGACCATAGACCAAGCCAAGAGGTGCCTTTCGCATTTCGTGACTCAGCGATGCAAGAGAGTCAAGTATTTCGACTCTTCAAACCCCAAAACTCAAAATATTACCTTCAATGAGATCGACGACTATGAATCTCCCCCTGATCCGATGGTCCTAGACATATCGGGATTTTGATAACTAGAAGTTTGAAATGCAGTGACCCAAACCACTGGTCACTCCATTCTCTGAATTTTGATATGGGAATTCATGTATGAGATCAACGACCCTCGTTGATCTAGATCTGATGATCACTATACCTCCTGAGCCTAAGGGTGTTGAAAGACACTCAATCTTAATCCCTTTGTTTTTCTACGATATCCAAAGGGATTTCAGAGCTTTCCCCTAACTCTGACCGCTCACCACATGTCTCCTTCGATGGATGGTCCAGATCCTTTCAGGACCCCTCCTTTCTACCACATGACCCTATCCTATGACCTAGGGCCCATCCATAGAGTGCGTTGGGGTTTCGTGTACCGGGATTTCGCGACTTGCGAAGATGAGGGGTCTTGCCCTTTGGTTTCCCGGGTGCCAAAACGCCGCAACCTATTCATGCTAAACTGATTCGAGGTTTCATATATCAGGATTTCACGACTTGCAAAGATGAGGGGTCTTGCCCTTTGGTTTCCGAGGTGCTGAAACGCCGACTGACAACCACGTGTCCCTCCGATGGATGGCTTGATTTCCTCTTCAAAGAGTTCAGGATTTCGTGACTCGCACATTGTAAGGTTCTTTCCTTCAAACCCCCGACTCCCGAAACGCCGAAATATCCCTCTAGACGATCAATGGTCTAACTTCCCATTGGGATTTCATGTATCACGCATTCAAAGGGATCTCTACCTCTGTTTCCCCGAACACCGAAATCCTTCTTGGTTTAAGGAACACTCTGCAAGTGTTATCCCTCCTGAGCTTCGTCGGCTATGAAGGACTTAAGAGTTCTGGGTTCGGTTTTCCTCGCAGAGAGCCTGTGCATATTTTCACTACCTCTCCTAATCTTAATAGGCTTCGTCCTCTAAGGGAATCAAAATGATTAGGAAGTTTTACATGCATACATGAAACTGTGTCCACGGTCGACGAACGCACAGTTCGTGGCTCAGGCTTATGCCTCCACAGGACACCAATATTTATGAGCATAAAATCATCTCCTAACCATATAATTTCTTACCGGCCTAGTTATGCAATCAAGCTGAAATAAGGGGGATACAGTATATCCATTAAGAAATATGCATGATTCTTGCAACATACACAGTATAGAAAATTCATACACAGTTACAAATAAATTACACAGGGTAGAAAATCACTTATCTATTACAGGTTACCACCAACCAACTGACTGTGGGTGTTCGTCATTCCACCTGACCATAGGCACATAGGCATTCATTCTTAGCACTCTAGCCACCCTCGTGACAAGCCATGATATCACTAGGGAAATCTCACAATTCTCGAGGGTTATTCATCTGTTTTCACTTCTGTTTGGGTCCTGTTCTCTGTAACTCAGAGCTTTCCCTCTCGTTCATGGCCTCGACGAGGTTTCTCAGAAGCTCATCGGCATCAAGCTTATGGCCCTCAGTTTGTGACTCGCTGGAGAGCTCTGTGCATCTCCCTTGCGAGCTTACGCTCCCCTTGTCCCGTGTCTCCTCTCCCATGTGTATCCCTCTTACCTTGGAAGGTTTTACCGACCTATCCTGTTCCTTCTGTCAGAAGGAAGCTCAGGTCTACAGGTCCCTATGGTACTTTGGACTGACAACCCATGTTTCCATTCATGGGGGTGGTTGGTGATTCAATCATCGGTCCTTTCTTCATTAACTGATTTTCTTTCCTTGGGATTCGAAGGAGGTTTTTCATCCTTATCAAGGGAGATTTGGGGTTATTTGATATATGAACCCTCTTGTATAGTTTTTACATTCTTCGTCTAGTGATATCATGGCTAGTACTTTCAAGTCTTCACCCCCACAGTCAGTTATTAACAACTCAAACCATAATACATTTACATTTTCCTCTTGCATTAGCATGGTAATTCCTATTTTATGATTAATTACAAATTGGGGGAAACAGGGTGTTACAATTCCCTCCCTCTTAAAGGAACACCATCCTCGGTGTTCTTTCTCAAAACACCTATCATGCCTTTCTCATTCAGACACTTCAGAAGTCTTGACCTTCATCCTCGGTCAGGTCCTCTTTCATGATCTTAGTCTTCATCATCCGCCTTCAATAATTCTTGGACAACAAGCACATTAATCACAATTTTGTTCGAAATGATACCAATTCAATAGTTCACAATAGTTCACAAGAGATATCATGATTTCATCTTCCTTTCCAAGGTTTTTCCACACGAGAAACTACCCACTGTGTGCATGATCCCAATAGTTTACAAGAATTATTAAGGTCTCCTCTTCCTTGCGGTCACTCATCCTCCAGGCCTAGGCTCAGGCATCCCCTTCACTATTATATGGTCCCTCAGGCAATCCATCTTTCCTTGCCAAGGTTTTCTCACACAGGAAAATTTTAGAGACTCTATCGAGTCTTACAGTCGAGGCATCCCTTGGACTTGCTCTGCCGACGTGTCCCTCCGGCTTGTGTTACCTCAACATAATTTATTTCAGGCGATCATGACTCATCATGGGGTTCTCATGGCTCAACAGTAGCCTTTTTTTCATCATCTTCATCTTTGACAGCCTTCATCTGTTCCTTTCTGGACATGTCTTTTCTTCTCACAGATTTTCCAATCTCGCGATTTGTTTTCATATTTGTTCCACACAAGAACCTGATTCATAATTATGGGACTTTCCTTCCCATAATGGTTTGGCTCAGCAGGCAATTGGCCTTCCTTATGGGATTACAATGCTGCCATATCCAAGACCCCTTTGCTTCCTGCACTTTCAACTTCAATCGGCCAAACAACTTGTTAGCTTTTCCATGCATATACATGTTATTGCACCTTTACAACATCATCACAAAAATTTCAGAATTGTGCATACTTAACAATTAAATTACTTTCTCAAAAAGGAAATACCATTCCTTGCAGTTTGGATTAGCAGGAAATTGGTCTTTCCTATGGGCTTACCTCACTGCCATATCCATGACCCTTTGCTTCCTACAATTCATTCTTTCCACATCCAAACAAACTGTTAGTCTCATCTCAACATACCAAACTTTTCAAAACGTAATTCAACATTTTAAAAGGGTTTTAACAATTGTGCCAATATCCATGGCCACATTCATACCCAATGCATTCTTGCATTGTTTTTCAAGTTCGTCACACTTTATGACCGGTTCTTGGCCATGGGGTGTTGGAATTTAACCAACCTTTTCCTCATATGGTTTATTCGTTTTCTTTCATTCTTCCAATAGGACCATACTGCCTACTATAGGTCGATCACGATCCCAAATCAATACACATGAACTCAAAATTTTCACATGAATGCCTTTACGCATTCCTTGATTGTCAATGCATTCATGACATATCAATTCATGAATTCTTCCAAGGGTTACAAATTGTGTTTACTACCAGAGGTTCATACCTCTATCATTCCGGTTCTTCGTCTTGAGTCATACCTTACTTGGGTATCCAAGGCATACAACTGCCTTTCAAGTTTATGCATAACACTAAGACAATACAATATTTCAGAAGGGGTTCTTACCAAATCCCTTCATACCTTGTGCCACATAGGAACGAATATCTTTAGACTGGTTCTTGGCTGCTAGCACCCTCTTTCTTATTTTTACCTCATCACCAGTGCTTTATGGGGACTTTTACAGCCCTGTCAACAATCTTTCACTCGCAGCCTTTTCCTGGTCATTCTCTGTTTGAGGTTTCCCATCATTGGCAATTTTCTTCCTCAATAGCTCCAATTCATTTCTATCCATAGCATGCATCATCACAGACATAATCACATTAGTCTTAATATTAATCCAAATGCATGTATCATAAAATTCGAATTCATAAACATCCTCAAATGTTTCCATAAGTGCAACACAAACAAATTTCGATTGTATCTTCGGCAATACAATCCTTATTACTTATGGTGTCAAGAACTTTTTATTTTTATTGACGTACCAGCTTTCTCATCCAAGGGAAAACATAATACTCAGCGAGGAAAGAGTTGAGGACTCTCCCC
>JASDQU011178687.1:13939-26313 GCA_032191745.1 Picea mariana
GTTGAAACCCTAATTCATTGTTGACTTCCAAAACCCTAAATCACTGTTGAAACCCTAATTCACTGTTGACTTCTATTTTTAGCTCATAATGACTTAAAAGCGCTTTTAACCCTTTTTAGCTCAATGTCACTTTCCGAATATAACACCTGTGACTGGAGTGACCTCTAGTAACCCTCTTTACCCCTCTTTGGCCTTGGCTATAGTCTAACGGGGTGGTTTAGACCATTAAGCCTCCTCTCTGGAGTTCCTATTTGGAAAGGGACATTACAACCTGGTTGTAGTTTGCAAGATGATGCCTTGTGATTTGCAGAAATTTGCAAATTGTTTGGGGTTGTAGTCTCCTCCTCCATTTGACCTAAGAATCTTCACATGTTTCCCACTCTATTTTTCAGCTTTAACCTTGAATTCTTTGAACTTTGCAAAAGTTTCAGAGTTGTGTTTGAGAAAATAGATCCATATTTTCCTGCTAAAGTCATCAATAAATGTTAGGAAATAAAAGCTACCACCTATTGAATTTGTTTGCATTGGTCGACATAGGTCAGTGTGAACCAGCTCTAAGTGTTGTTTGGATTGAGTGGAGGACTGTGGAAAACTTGTTCTCTTATGTTTTCCAAGAATGCAAGACTCACATGGAAGATTTTTCTCCTTGAAGATAGGTAGACTTTTGACCATGGAGTGTTTTTGTAGAAGGCTTAGACTCTAAAAGGGTAGATGTCCAAATCTTGCATGCTAAAACATAGTTTCATTGGGGGTGGATGCACTTTGTGCATAAGATTGGATCAAAATTGCAGTTCTAAGGGTCGAGGGAAACATTCTATTCCTAGTAATGTGGATTTCAGAAATCAATTTCTTGTTGAGGTTTTTGTCATATATCCTACATGAGGCTCCTTCAAAAAGTACCTTATAGCAATTTTCAACTAGTTGTCCTACACTTAATAGATTATGTTTCATATCTGGAACATGATAGACATTGTTTATGTCTTCGTTTACATTTTTTTTAGTGAGAATAGGTACAGTTCATTTTCCTTGAACTTTGAATAAAGAATCATCTCCAAGTGTAATATCAAATGAAATATAAGAATCAATGCATGAAAGTAAATCTTTGTTACATGTAATTGCTACATCCAATGTCCATCAACCAGAGATCATTGTGTTGTTCTTCAGTATTGTGGAGAAACATACCATCTGAGGTTTCTACTTCATGATTTGAGACATTTTCTCTGCCTCAGTGTTGATCTGCTTGCTTCTTCTGACATTCATATCCATAGTGCCCATACTTTTTGCAGTAGTAGCATTGTACGCTAGCTTTGTCATTTGATTTCCTCCCTCTGCCTCTTTAAGGCTAGAAATTCTAATTTTGGTTTTGATGTTTGTGACCTTCACTTGAGTGATTGTTACTTGGACTTCTACCTCTTCCTTGGTGACCTATGTCTCTTCCTCTGCCTCTCCCTATGTTTAAAGATAACTGAGTCTTGAAGGCATTGGCTATTGACTCATCTTCGAGATGTAGTCTCGTCTCATGTGTCAATAGAGAACCCATTAGTTCATCTGTTGAAAAATTTGATAGATCCTTGTATTCAAGGATGGTTGTAACAACCATCTAGAATTTCTATGGTAGACTTACAAGGACTTTCTCAATGATCATTTGATTAGGGATGTCTTCACCATTCAACTTGATTTGATTTACGATTCCCATGAATCTGGTCATAAATTGATCAACGCTTTCAAACTCTATCATTTTTAAAGTCTCAAAATGCATCATCAACGTCTGCAGCTTAACTATTTTGACCCTCTCATTTCCTTGATAAGTTGATTAAGGATGTCCCAAGCATGTTTTGAAGTAACAACGCTTGTGATTTTTGAGAAAATTGAGTCATCCACTAAGTTTTGAATCCATAACTTTGTCTTATTCTCTCTTTTCCTATGTTATGCCTTAGCAACTCTCTCTGTATTGGTCAGAGTATTTCTTCAGACACTGTACTTATAGGATGGGAATAGAGAAGGAAGAGGAAATTCCGAAGATTTTGCATAATCTTTTTGACCGAAAAAAATATGATTCAGTAGTTTTTTGTTAGAACACGAAAACTTGTTTGACTCAATTGGTTCCAGTGACTCTTTTAGACATAATGCATGTAGGAAGGGAATATGAAGATTCTCGAACAATGAAAATAATCCAATCTATCCTACTTCGAAAAAATTGAACGAGAAGCCGTATGAGGTGCAAATCTCATGTACGGTTTTGTAGAGTGACAGTGAAGACAACTTATCTGTCAACTTTTCCACTATCACCCCCAAAAAACCAAACTCTGCCTTACGTAAAGTTTCCAGAGTACGATTAACTTCTGGATAGATCTGTGGAATATGATTCCACATAACCATGATCCATGGGATCCCAACACTTGTGTGCTTGTGAGAAGGATCTCATTCGAAGAGATCAAAATTCATAGTACTTTCCAAGAAGAATCGGTCCTTGCGTTGGTCCTACATTGTTAGAGGTGGCCATTTTGAAAAGAATTAGAACAGAAAAAAAATGTTTGGGATTTTCGTACTTAACTGTTTCTCGTGCATAAAACCAAGTCCGTGTAGTTCTTTGTGTTACTTCGGGCCAAAAAACGCAGGGCTGACCACTTCTTTATCTTCGATCTAGATGGATCTGATTTGAAGTTCAACTTCTCATGTGACCCAGGGCTGAAAACAAGCGCTTCAGGACTTCAATCTTTTTCATGCACAATACTGACAATCCTCCGTAGTGCTGAAATTGTGAACTCGCAGAGTGCAGGATCTGCCTCCATGTGTCCTCTTGATTGGACGACTGAGATTTACTTTGGAATCCCAGACTTCGGGAGTTCTGAGATGCACAACACCACAAACCTCCGAAGTGTTAACTTTCTGGAGTGTCGGATCTGCTGGCACGTGTCCTCAACCTTTAATGGTCCAAATGAACTCTGGGACTCATCCAGTTCTCTCTCTAATGCTTCACTTCACAAAACCCTCTGGAGTGCTAAGTCTCTGAAGTGAGAGATCTAGTGCCGCGTGTCCTTGATGATGAACAAGTCAAATGAACTCCAGCCTTCGGGCATTCGAGAGTTCTTTCTCCATACCACTCACCTTTCCTCCGGAGCTCTCAAACTCCAAAGTGAGGGATCTCCTGCCACGTGTCCTTTTTCAATGGATGGTTATGATGAACTTCGGTCAATAGTCTGGATCTACTCCGGCTCTCCAAATCTTCGGGGGTTTGGGGGTTCTTAACTCAACAAACCGTCATTCTTTTGGAGTGATGATGCTCCAGACCTCTATATCTAACGCGATGTGTCCACTAAAATCAACGGTCTGGATCCTCTCTGGGACTCCGAGCCTTCGGGAGTCCTCATATCTAGCCAAACTCACTCAGTTCCTCCGGAGTTCGAGATCGCCGAATACGGGGATTGTCTGACACATATCCCCTGGATCCAATGGCTAAGATTAAATACGGGCAACTAGCCCTTCGATGATTTTGGCTCCTCCACACTCCTTAGACCTTCAAAGTGCTCTAGTTTCGAAGTGTGGGATGGCGTGACGCATGTCCCCTCTGGCTCCAATGGTCCAGATCTACTTCACGCCTTCAGGACTTTAGGAGTTTTGATACTTCCAGAATTGATTTCTCCTGAAGTGCCTTTTCTCCGAAGTGTAGGATCAACTGACACGCATCCTGTCTGACGGACGATTCATATTTGGCTCTGCCTCCCTATTGCTTCAGCGATTTTTTGACTAGATTGTCTGGAAACTCCCGGAGTGTAGTTGTTCCGGAGTTCCAGATATTTCACCACTTGTCCCTCTTGACGATGGTCAGTCCCAATTTACTTCGGGACTTCTATTCTCTCGTGCACTTAAAAGATTAAGTTCTCTACACCTTACCTGGATTCGACGTTTGTTGATTCTTCGCACTTCGATCTAATGATTGTTCTAGCTTCTCCTTTGTTGCTTCTCCATCTTCCTCCTAAAGAAGGGATTCCACGAATATTTAAAGGCTCCATCCTTCTGCAACGCTCCTTCCTCGCACTTTGTTGCCTCCAAGGATATTTTGAGTGGACTATTGACTGCTCTCCAAGCTTCTGTGAAGATTCTTACCTCCCGCACTCTCGTCTGCGAGACAATGTATACTCCGTGCTCTTCCTCCTAGAATCGGGATGCTCTCCGGGCTTTGTGAAGAGGCTTACATCCTACGCTCTAATATCATGACAAAATAAGAAATAAAGAAGATAATACAAAGAAGATAGAATAGGAAACAAGAATGTGTAGAGCACATTCTTATTAGATGAAGGGATGAGTCTTATAGGCGAGAATCATTACAACTGAATCAAGAAACAAAACAAGAAATCCTAACGAATGATACCATACCATATGGTAGTGTATACTCACATACTCTTGAGGTTACAATTATAACTAACAAAAATATGTAAAGTGATTGGGATATCTCTGGTCTTCCAAAAGTGGGATTTTTTCTCTTGTAAGAAAAGTCCGAAAGTGGAATATTTTCTCTTGTAAGAAAAGTTGGGTACAGATTTCTCGAACCAGCTATCGTGAAACTGGTAAATCATTCAGTCTGCACCTTATTTACCTAGTATCTTCTGAACTGTTGACCTATGCCTTCAACTTCTCTTGAAACTGGTAAAGAATCATTCAGTCTGCATCGAATTTAACTAGTGTCTTCTGACTTGTACACCCACGCCTTCCAAGTCTAATTCGAAGGACAGGTAGTTTGTGTCGGTGGAAGGATCAAATTTTAAGCTCTTATCATCCTTCAAATGGCTTGTTAAAAATGGCCGAGAATGGCGCTTATATCCAGTGGAGCGTTCTCCCCACCGCATTCAAAATTTAAAAGAAAGCCCGCATTTTCTGGATCTCCATCGTTGATGTCGGTCGCCTATTTTTCATAGAAAGAGTTTTCATTGTTGAATGGAAGGCAGGTACTCAGTCCAGGTTTTGTGTTTTTTTTGGCTTTAAATGGAGACAAAAATCGTCGTATGATGAGATTTCATGCACCATTTATCTCAACACAGAGAACTTTTCTACAAGCTTTTGAAGTTGTTTATTTTTGGTGAGATAAGGTTTATTTCCAGTATTTTCGCAAAATATAGAGTATGTTGAAGTCATGTGTGTTATTTTCTCAAAATTTGATGTGATCCTTGGCATAAATATTTAATGGAAGATTCCCTGAATACAGCTGGGAATCCTGGGAGCTTACAGTTACCTCTAACTGGTTGGGCGACATTGCATATTATGATGCACGGCGGTTTCATTCTTCTGCGGGCTAGATCTGCAATGGAAATTTGGGGGAGTGCAATGATGAGGAGGATTTTATCATGGATTGTAAGGCGCATGGAGGATTTTGACAAGGTTCCATTATTACATCCGCTACAGAGCATTGGTTGTTAATCGCTTTTTTGCTGACCTCAATTTGGAAGGTCTTATTACACTCGGAATTCTTACAGGGAAAAAGGGCCAGTCAGAGCATGCCACAAGATTTGCACTGTTGTCACTAGATCTACGTTATCATAAGGTGTTTAAACGCTCAAATTGTGAGTACAACCTGGATAAAAATCATTGTTCAATTCTTTATTATTTGAACATTAGAAGACGAGGAAGAATTACACAGTATTTCAAAAGCAATTTATTACGTCGATCCCCTTATGAATTGATTTAATGAAGCTTTTAATTATAAATTCCAATTCATAACTTTTTTTATTTAAAAATGAATCCATTAACCTAATTATTTTTTCCTATTTACTTTATAAAATTAAAAAATTACTAAGCCGGATTTTCAATTATCAGGCTTTATACTTATGCAAATATAATCAATATTAAATTTTAACATTTACATCTTAACTCTTTACTTTTTAGTCCCGACCCAAGGCGTAGAGGGACTATAGAGATAGATAATTAGTTGACTTCATATTAATTTGTCTTTTGACTAAAAATATTTTCATAATCTCTATTGTTGGAACTAGAGAACTAAAAACATTAATTTGTATATGATAAAAAATACCATATATGTCAATTTTTACTATTTTTATTAAAATGTTTAGATATCCAAAATTTTGAGCATCTAGAGTCAATTTTTTATTAGTTGACTTCATATTAGTTTGTCCTTTGACTAAATTTTGTTTTGCATAGTGTCTATTGTTTGAACTATTGTTATTATTATTACTATTGTTATTAGTATTATTATTTTATATTATTATAAAACAATATAATAATTATTTTGAGTACGCAAGAGACCTTCCATATTGCATTCTTATTTAAATGTTACACAGCGCGAGGACCCTCAGCGGTCCTGACAGAATTAAAAATGTTTGCCTAACACGCCTCACAGCCTTAAATGTTTACTTAGCAGGCCTGTTACAATACATTTTCCTCCGATTTTTTTTATACAATGTTATCTGCAGTGAATATGGGCAATATTGTTCTTCAGCGGAATTACTGGTTCACTGGTTGATGCTTGCTCGTTGCTTGTTCACTAGTTTCTTGTTTTCCTGTTGTTTTTTCTCTTGTTTGCATGTTCCTCTTGTTGCAGTTTTCACGCTTGGGATTCTATAACCACGATTGGAACTGTTCTTCTGTCGTTCCCCATTGACAGGTGGGTTTCGGTGCCATGTTTATCTTCCTATTTTTTGTTTGTTGTTTCTTATTTCCAGTTTGCAAGTGAAAAATTTCAATATTGGAGATGCCTGAGTCAAAATCCTCTTGCAGAACATCTTTGTATGTGAGGAGAAAATTTGATTTCCTATTTTATGTCACTGTGGCTACGATGGAGGTGGGTTCTATGTCGAACACTGGCATTCAGGAACAAGACCAAGACAACATTACAATCTTGTTTCTCTAGTCGTAGTAGTCACATACAAAGATATTTTGCAAGAGGATTTTGATCGCTCCCAGTATTGAAAATCTTACTTGCAAACTAGAAAAAAAAAAACAACGAATAGGGATGCAACCATGGCACTGAAACTTACCCGTGAATGGGGAGAAACGAAAGCGCAAATCCAATTATGGATGCAAAATGCCAACCGTGAAAACTGCAACTTTATTAAATGTTTACATAGTGGGAGGCCTTTGGACGGTCCTCACATCCTTAAATGTTTACCCAGTAGGCCTCACAGCCTGAAATGTTTTCTTAACAGGTGTGTTACAATACATTCTCCTCTAATTTTTTGATACAATCTTGTCTGCAGTGAATTTGGCCAATATTGTTCTTCACTGGCATTCCTGGTTGACTAGTTGATGCTTGCTCGTTGGTTCATTGGATGTTGCTTATTGTTGTTTGATTCAAATTTGTAGAGTTGAGGTCCTGTAGCTGCAGTTGGGCCTCTTGGTACTTGTTCACTGGTTTGTTGTTTGTTGCTTGCTCTTGTTTGCTTCAACTTTTCAAGGTTGGGGTCCTACATGCGTAGTTGGACCTGTTGTTGCAATTTGTAGGCCAGGGGTTTCCCTTCTCTCCTTCCCCATTCACCAGTGGGTCTCAGTTCCGCGGTTGCATTCCTGCATTACTTAACAGGCCTATTAGAATACATTTTCCTCCAATTTGTTTTTCTATACAATGTTTTCTGCAGTGAATATGGGCAATATTTTTCTTCAGCAACATTACTGGTTCACTTGTTGATGCTTGCTCATTACTTGTTCACTGGTTTCTTGTTTGCCTGTTGCTGTTTCTCTTGTTTGTCTGTTTCTCTTGTTGTGGTTTTCACGCTTGGGATTATGCAACCGCGATTGGAACTGTGATTTTGTCATTCCCCATTGATGGGTGCGTTTTTTTGCTATGTTTACCTTCATATTCGGTGTTTGTTGTTTGCTATTTCTAGTTTGCAAGTGAAAAATTTCAGTAATGGAGATGCCTGAGTCAAAATCCTCTTGTAGAACATCTTTGTATGTGAGAAGAAAATTTGATTTCCTTTTTTATTTGTCACTGTGGCTATGATGGAGGTGGGTTCTTTGTCGAACATTGGCATTCATGAACAAGATGAATACAACATTACAGTCATGTTTCTCTAGTCATAGTATTCACATACAAAAATGTTTTGCAAGAGGATTTTGATCACTCCCAGTATTGAAAATTCTTACTTGTCAATTAGAAAAAAACAAACAACAAATAGGGATGCAACCATGGCAGTGAAACTTACTCGTGAATGGGGAGCGACAGAAGCGCAGTTCCAATTGTGGATGCAGAATTCCAACCATGTAAACTACAACTTTATTAAATGTTTACACAGTGCGAGGCCTTTTCATGGTCCTCACAGCCTTAAATGTTTACCTGACAGGCCTCACAGCTTGAAATGTTTTCTTAAAAGCCTGTTACAATACATTTTCCTCCAATTTTTTATACAATCTTGTCTGCAGTGAATTTGGGCAATATTGTTATTCACCGACATTCCTGGTTGACTGGTTGATGCTTACTTGTTGGTTCGCTAGATGATGCTTATTGTTGTTTGATTCAAATTTGCAGAGTTGAGGTCCTACAGCTACAGTTGGGCCTCTTCGTACTTGTTCACTAGTTTGTTATTTGTTGCTTTCTCTTGTTTGCTTCAAATTTGCAAGGTTGGGGTCATGCATCCGTAGTTGGACATGTTGTTGTAGTTTGCAGGCCAGGGGTTGCGCTTTTTTCCTTCCCCATTCACCGGTGAGTCTCAATGTCATGGTTGCATTCATGTTCGTTGGTTTTTGTTTTCTATTTCCAGTTTGCAAGTAAGAATTTTCAATACTGGGAATGCCTGAGCCAAAATCCTCTTGCAAAATATTTTTGTATGTGACTACTACGACCAGAGAAACATGACTGTGATGTTTTCTTGGTGTTGTTCTTGAAATTCATTGTTCACCAAATATCCCACCTATGCTGCAGCCATAGTGACATGGAAAATGTTGAAAAATCTATGAGAAGTGCATTCAAAAGAATACGCAAAGAACATGAAAGAAATCATATTGATACTATGCAAATGATACATGCACTTGGAAATACATTGTTTAATCTTCAACGAATCTCTGCTCAACAAATAGTTGACGTTGCACTTTCCCTTCCCCTGGACTGTGGTTCAAGGAAATGTGTCTTCACAAACACATCTCCACTTGAGAAATGCAAATTGGAACATGGTTTTACAGTTGGGCCATAAAAAATACTATTAAAATAAAATAATATGAAAAATGTTGAAATAGATATAAACAACATCACTTTGGAGTTTAACCAGAGTTTGTCGAACTCCAACTATTTTTCATAGTTGAGAATGTTTTTCCCATGGTTAATGTGTTTCTATGGCTTCATAATTATGAGAATAAGTGTTGTTGTGTGGGGATAAAGTTCTTATCTCCCTTTCTTTTTCTTCTTCTATACTTACCTATTTTTCCCTTTTCTTCTTCCCCTCTATTATCCATTTCTGGTTCTATACTTAGTCACGTTTCTATGCTCACAGGTTCCCAGGGTGGAGAAATGACAAATTCTCATCTCCATCTATATATTCACATCACAATTCTAATCGACCGTCATTCGTTTGCATACTTAGCCAATTTTATGGCCACAGGTTCACGGATAAGCACTATCAAACTCTCATGCCCCATGTTCAGGTATACATCTTGAACCAAAAACTTTGGTGATATACAATTAGACGCTAGACTCCTCAAACTCGCAAGCCTGGCTCTACCTAAGATGACTCTATCTAACCGACCTGCCTTTCCATACTTAGTCGGGTCTTCAAAGTTTCACGGGTTCACGAACTCCCGGGTTCATAAAAGTTTGAAAGCATTTTTCCCTCTCCTCCATCCCCACCACCTTTTTCCCTTCCCAATGCACATTAATTATGATTTTACTAGTGACAAATCACTAGGAAGGTTCGAAAATATTGACATTAATAAGCAAAAGTCTCAAGGACATCTCCCATTTAAACGCATTAACGGACAAATATTATGGAATCTGATATTTTTTTCTGTCCATCTTGAATTGGTAAAAATTGTTGGTTATTTTAGTTTTTTCAAGGCATCATCATAGTAAGAGTGCAATATTGTTCTACCCCACTTTCATCCACAAAGGTTTTGACGTCATGTCCCTCTTTAATACTGTGCATATATTACAGGTTGTCATATTTGAGAATATGATTGCATATGAAAATGTTAACTCATGTGTTATTAGTGACAACTCACCACACATATTCGAAAATATTGTCATTAATAGGCGAAAAGGTCAAGGACATCTTCCATTAAAATGCATTAAACCAATATTTACAGAAGATTATACTATCATCCTCCAACGTTCATTTTAAATACTTATTCCAATTTCCCTCTATCATCAAGAACTTGGGCTTTAAGGTGCCTTCCTTGTAATGTTCCTGGTCATCCGCATGTGAGAAAACTTAGAGATGCCATTCAGGCCCAATTGAAAGATGAGGAAATGGTTTTATGTGACATCAGCTTTGAGTGAAAAAAATTATGTTAGCCTACATAAACTCACACAAAAAAAAATCAAGTATCTTATGATTGTTATTCTCCATGTATTCGATCCTTTGGTTAGTTGAAAGGTCTGCTTGAAGATTTTTATGTTGAACTTATTTGTTTTGTTAATGGAAATTGGAAGGGACTTTCAAGTCACTTGTAAAATTATCCTTTGTTGAAGTATATAGCTTTTTCCAACAACACAGATTTGGCAAGTGTATCAAATCATGCACACCACAAAATAATTTATCTTTTGTTAGAGGATTCACACATATCATGGCTTACAAAATGGTCTAGAATATTCAGAAGTGACACCAAAGATTACTCCATGCGTGAATATACTCAAAAGGAAATTATAAATTTGGATCCTCACGAATGTGAGAAAATGTATGAGTGGTTGAATCAACATCCTAAAATTACAGAAGTTTCTATGTCAAAGTTTGTTGAGCGACTTCTGGGTGTAGTAACAGACTTGACAGAAAGTCAACATATTTGTCAAATTTTGTTCACCGACCTCTGGATGTAGTAACAGACTCCACATACAATCAACTTTCTATCACTAGTGCACATGTTTTTCACTATTCCTATTCATATAACTGCATCTGGGTCAAAGAGTTTGTCTCTCTTTGCAAGAATATTCTCCTGGTAGTTGAAGGTGGGTATATAATCAGGGAACAAGGCTCTCAAAAGTTTTCGATGCCTGCATCGACAAGTAACTGGGAAAAGTTAATGGGAAGGAATTATGGACTATGGACTTTGCGACAGTTTATGAAGATTACTTTATACTACCACCTTCTGCAATAATTTTGACGTATTCAGGTAATGATTTGGTTTCTAAAGATGACCTTTTACTACCACCTTCATGAAATGATTTTGTTTCATTCTTTAGAAGAGACCTTGATGTAGTAGATATTCCATAGCTATTTCCACTGAATATCAATCTTTCGGCTCTTTCCCGTGCTTTGAATAAGGAGAATGCATTTCTTCTGTTGCAGTAGATCCAATATTTGAAAAAAAGTGGAGGTTGCTTGATGCTTGAAGTATTGACTTGTCTAGTTCAAATAAATCGCCATGGCCATGCCACAAATGTCTCTCGAGTTGTTCGTCAAGATCACAGGTCGATAAGCATAGAGTGCCTTCATGTTCATAGAGTTCTTCCATCCCCAGCTTGCATTTGCATAGGTGCTTTTTGTTGGGCATGTGTTATATTCTTTGCATGTGTGTGTGTGTGGGTGCATCAGATACGACAACTGCGTCTAATGATCCCTTATATTCTTGGGCGGTTTTTTGTTATTTTAGCAGATTTTGCTATTTTTAGCGGATTTGTAAATTAATCCCGGATTAAGGGATTAGGGTTTTGGTATCTACAGAATACCTAAAAACATTGTATATATTGTATGGCGAATGGTGAAATTCGATATAATGAAAATAAGAAAGGTTTTCCCAGTTGAGGGTTTCTGGTATAAAATCTTTGTGTACTCTGTGTATGAGCCATTGATTAATTTCTGTATTTCTTAAGAATCTATATGCATTGCTTTACTTCGCAGGTTTAAAACTTACATGTGGTATCAGAGCTCATTTTTGGCTTCAGAGGGATGCCTTTGTTACTGAGGGTTTGGCTTGGTCTTGATAGATCAAGTTTATCTTGGGTCTGTGATAAACCTGGGTTTAGTGGGATCTTTTGTAGTGGAGATTTGAGTAAAGAAAGAGGAATGGCGAGCTCATCTAGAATCGAGATAGAGAAGTTCAATGGTAAAAACTTTGAGCTATGGAAGCTCAAGATGGAGGACCTTCTTGTAGACAAAGAACAATGGATTGTTGTGGATCCTGGTACACAGCCTACTGATACACCATCTACAAGCACACAGGCTACTGGTACACAACCTACCAATACACAAACTACTAGTACACCAGTTACTGGTATGTCG
>JASDQU011178689.1:0-19117 GCA_032191745.1 Picea mariana
GCTTCTATTAGGTCTTCTTACATTCGACTTATTCTATTTTATTGCAAGGCCTTATTAATATTGACCTTTATTACATCCGAATATATTGTTCTACCTATGTGTGGGTTAGGACCCTAACATTCAATACCATTGTCAATAACACCTAGCCAAATCCTTGAAAGTCCACAAAAATACCTCTCACTTATCATAACTTGAACCATGCCAACCTTGATATTTTACTAGATAGTCAACAACTTATTATAAAAAAATATGTTCATACAAATTATATCAAACAATTGGTATGTACTTGATCAAGGATTGTAATAATTTTAATCCCTTCAAGAAGGGAAACTAGTAATTACCAATGATACTAATATAACTAGCAAGGAGTGCACTGTAAATACCATGTTCCTGATCCATCACCGATCACAAAGACAACGCACATAAGAGTATTTATTTTTTTTAAAAGTATTCATGGAACTCATGTCATCTTCATGCATAGAAAGAACAATTAATCCGATCTCTATGAGAGCATTCAAATATATGGGAGACAACGATAGGTTGTTAGTAGGTTTATCTATAAAACGTTTGAACAGTGACAAGAGAGAACAACAACAACTATAGGATTGTGAGGGAATTTGATCTTGTGTTAAATAGATTTACACACAGATTTAATACTCAATCATTCCTCCCAACCAATGGAGATAATACAAATTGACCAAAACACTCATCCCTACAATTTATTCCAAGGTAGATCAAGGGTACCTATATTCAAAGAGTAATTAAAGACTTTTATATTCACAATATGTTGGTTTATCTTCGTAGGTCAAAAATACTCATTCCAATTCAATATACAAGAAAGCATTGAATTCAGGATATAGATTCTTAGTCTTTTAATTTGACAATAACAGGAAAAGCAACAACAATACCAAGCTGCCTTCAAAGCTCATATAACCAAACAATGATATTTCCTTCAAACACCAATGCAATTCTGATGTTTCTACAACAAGAACATTGTCCTCAACATATAGTGAGTAGCATGCACATAAGAAGCAATAAGATTTAACTTTAATGCTCAATCCAAAGAAATGCTACAATAGTATTTTCAAATCAAAGAGTATTGCAAACATGGAAGATAGAACTGTCGTCAATAGCATATGGTTGAATCAAATTTGCAGTTCTGAGTGTAAGGGGAAACATCCTATTCGGAGTCATATGGATTTCAGAAATTAATTTTCTGTTAGGGTTTTTGTCGTATATTTTGCAAGATGCTCCCTCAAAAAGTACCTTATAGCCATGTTCAATGAGCTATCCTACACTTAGCAAATTATGTTTCAAATCTGGAACATGATAGACATTGTTTATGTCTTTCTTTACATTTTGTTTAGTAAGAATAGGAATTGTTCATTTTCCTTGAACTTTGACTAAGTAATCATTTCCAAGTGTAATATCAAATGAGATTGAAGAATCAATGCATGAAATTAATTCTTTGTTACCTGTCATGTGATTGATTCATCCACTGTCTAGCAACCAAAGATATTTAGGTTGTTCTTCAGTCTTGTGGCATGAGAGAAACATACCTCTTGAGGTTTTTCCCGTATGATTTGACACAGGTGCTCTGCCTGAGATTTGATCTACTTGCTTCCTCTCGCATTCAGATTCATAGCGCCCATACTTTTTACAGTAATAGCATTGTATGCTAGATTTCTCATTTGATCTTCTCCCTCTGCCTCTTTGAGGCTGGAAATTTTGATGTTGATTTTGTTGTTGTTGTCTTTGACCTTGGAATTTTTTATTCAAACACTGTTGTCTATTACCTCCACTGGAGTGAGGGTTACTTTGATTGCTCCCTCTTCCTTGGTGACCTCTGCTTCTTCCTTTGCCTCTCCCTCTGCTGAAGGAGAATTGAGTTTTGAAAGCATTGGAGATTGACTCATCTGTGAGATGCAGTCTGGTCTCATGTGTCACCAAAGAACCAATTAATTCATTGGTTGAAAAACTTGACAGATCCTTGGATTCAAGGATTGCTAATACAACCATTTCGAATTTCTTTGGTAAAATTCTGAGGATTTTCTCAACAATTCATTGATGAGTGATGGTTTCACCAGTCAGTCTGATCTGGTTCATGATGCCCATGACTCTGGTCATGAACTGAGCCACATTTTCGGACTCTGTCATCCTTAGAGTCTCGAATTGCATCCTCACGGTCTGCAGTTTAACTGTTTTGACCTTGTCATTTCCATGGTAGGAAGTTTTAAGGATATCCCAGGCTCGTTTTAAAGTACCAGCGCCTGAGATTTTTGAAAAAATCGAGTTATCCACAGAATTTTGAATCCAAAATTTAGCTTTATTTTCTCTGTTTCTTTACATTGCCTGAGCAATTTTCTGCTGATTAGTCATGGTGGACAGGTCTGCTGGATCTGGTTCCACATATCCATGATCCACTGGATCCCATCACTCTTGTGCTTGCAAGAAGGATCTCATCCGAAGAGACCAGAACTCATAGTTATTTCCAAGAAGAATCGAACCTTGAGTTGGTCCTAAATTGCTAGATAACACCATATTTAAAAAAAAAAGGTGAACACAAAAAAAATAAAAAATAAAATCGTATTTACCTGTCTCCTGCGGGTAAAACCAGGTCTGTTTCTTTCTTGCAGTGATTTCAGAACTCCGTTAGATGAGACCTTTGAACTCTCCAACTTCTGATTGTCGAAGTGCCGAAGAGGGCTTATCGGCTTGAGTTTGGCCTTAGTCACTGTGCAATGTGACCACACGCCTTGATGTTAAAGCGCTACGGGCTTTTCTGGTTTTTTGTCTTTCAATTTGCCGAAATGAGAAATATGTTGGAAAGGCTCTTCTCGAAAGCCTTTTTGGGATTTCGCGAATCAGGACTTCGTGATGCGAAGTGGACCGATCCTTTGTCTACGGGATCCTTGATATGCCGAGTTCCGATATCCTCCTTTCATGCTTTTAGGACTTCAAATGCCGAATTGCCGAAATTTTCCTTTGGACAATTCAATGGTCCGGATCTTCCTGTGATCTGATGGTCCAGATCTTCTCGAGATTTTGGGTTTCGTGACTTCGTGAACCCTGATAGCGAGCTCTTCTGAATCCTCAATTCCCCGATCTCTAATTTACCGAAATGTCGATGGCCCTTTCCTTTCGAGATTTCGGGACTTTCATCATGGAGTGTCGCGACCTTCGTCAACAAGACCTCCGATATCCCGAACTCCAAAATGCCGAAATGATGGCACTTGGATCTACTTCCACCTATCCTCTGAGATGGACGGCTCACAATTCTCTCGGGATTTTGTGATTTGTGATGTCAGGATTTCGCATATCGGGGTTTTGGAGAGCAGTCTCCTTCGCTCGTCCAACTCCTGATCCCCGATTTTGCGATGGGATAAGATCGACGGCTCATGATCTTTCGCGATCAAACGGTCTAGAATAACTCGTGATTTCACGATTCACAAATTCTCACGATAGTCTTCTGACCTTTACACCTTGCGAGTCAGCGAAATGTCGAGATCTCGCCACGTGTCTCTTGATGGACGGTCCAGATGATTTCGGGATTTTGCGACTCCACAAGTCAAAATTTCTCCTTAGCGCTCCAGAGGACTAAACCTCGTGCACTTTATCGTTGATCCAACAACTGTCGGTCCTCTGCAGAAGATCTAACGGTTGAAATTCTTTCGCCTTTTCCGCACTCTCCTCGTCCCTTCTGAACTGGATTTTTTCCTCAGATCTTTTCGGAGGATGGATCTTTCTGTTGCGACGGTTTTTCTTTGCTCCTCTGACACGATCTTTGCTGCATTTGCAAGGATTTTCTTCCTCAGAAGAAAAAATCGTGAATCTTTCAAAGATTTGAAAGAATTTCACGAGTTCTTTGCTCTCTAGTGCAATCTTTGACAGATTTGAGTGATTTTCGAAATGCTTTAAATGCTTCTTCTTTCTGCAACTATCTTTCATGAATTTGAACAAATGCTTTGAATTCTTCAAGAGTTCCCGCCTCCTGCAGCTCTTTTTCGTGAATTTTTGATGATTCTTTGAAAATTGAACAAGAATCTTTACTATTTCTTCCTTCTTAGTCTCTGCTTCCTTCTCGTGTTTCTGCTCCTTGAAACTTTCGAGCGTAGTATGCTCTGCGACCTCGCGTGAGCTTCTTACGCTGATCTTTTGAGCGTATGACGATCTGCTTCCTCGTGGAAGTTTCCTGCGAGGATATTTCGAGAGTATGATGGACAACTCCCCAAGCCTTGTGAAAAGTCTGTGTCGAATGCTCTCAAGATCCGTGTAAGCTCTGCGCTTGTTTGAGGATCGTGTTGCTCTCCAGCCCGTGTGAAGAGGCTTACTACTGTAGCTCTGATACCATGATAAATTGTGAAGCAAGAAATTCAGAGAGAAAGAATAGGACAGAAAACAGTATATTAGAATATCAGAAGAAGAGTACAAAATGAGTACATGAAGAAGTTCTAAAGTAGTGAAGTGCTATGCAAAGGGAAGTAGCTGAGCTAAATAGGCTCAAGCAAAACAAAAATAGAAAGTACACCTGGCAGTGTACAGTCAGCCTGTTGAGGTTACATTATATTTAACAACATCGACATGTACAAGGAACATTTGATCCAATGAGGTAACCATGCTTTTAATAATGCATATGGTTCTTGTGCATTGCTTTGCTATCAAGTAGATCATACAAAATTATCAACCACACTAATTAGATTCTTTCTTGAAGTCACCCTTCCGAGGGAACAATTTCAGATCTAAATCATCTCACCTAATAGAGGTAATCAGCCAGGAAAGAAACCACAAGAAATCAAAAGAGACAAGTACTAGGATCAATTATTTATCTTATTCATAGGAGATGTATTATTACAAAACACACTCATAGCAGGAAGAATCCTGGGTAGAAGATAGGGCGAGGCTATCTAGTTGTAGTTGTGTGACTCTGAACTTGAAATTTAAGCAAGGAGGTAAAAGGGTGGATAAACCAAGGACATAAAGGGAAGTAGAAGATAGGGCGAGGCTATCTAGTTGTAGTTGTGTGACTCTGAAATTGAAATTTAAGAAAGGAGGTAAAAGGGTGGATAAACCAAGGACACAAAGGGAATTCAGATCTGCTCAAAACCAATTTCATAACTTAAGTGTTGGTTCTTCAACGTGAATAGATGAAATATGTCAATCATAACTCATTCAGTAACCAGATTCATCATATAGGCCAGCAATTAATAAAAACTTATACCCTTGGCCGTCAGTTCTTCTCCATTCATCATATAGGCCAGCAATTAATAAAAACTTATACCCTTGGCTCACTATCACTTTTTCTCAGGAATCGGATCAGATCAATACTCAGTGATTGATCAATGGTTTGTTAGCTTAAATGGCACTATAAAAACCATTCAAACAAAAGACTAACTACATACACTCTCAATAAACTTCTTGCTCATTCTGAATATGCATCATAACTAACATACAATCCTAAATCTTAAAATAAAATCATTTAATCAAGTTGTTTTGTTTCCCTCTTCAATATACTACCTCCTCACAGCAAGACAACCTAGTAAGCATTAGTTACTACTATTGAATAATACTTGAATCCATTTTATATCTTTTCTCAATGATCCTTAGTTTATATGGATAGGATTAATTATATTTAAATATTTTATCATAACAAGAATGCTTAGTTTTGAAACACAAACTGTCCATGAGTGGAAAATTTTAGATCAATAACGAATGTTTAATTGTGCTTTTAAAAAAAAGGAGACCTGTTGTCGTTCAATACTGAAATGTGTACAAGGACGATGTACTGGCTGATTTATTTAATATCATAAATGAGTGTTTTGAAATGTGTGAACTTTTTCCAGAAATTTGGTGTGACTAACAATAAATAAGATTGTACCTTATTCCCACAATTTTCCCACCAAATTCAAAATTCCTCATTTGCATAAAGATAAGATTCCAATTCTGTTTTCACAAGTTAGATCCTAGATTGCAATGCCCTATAAATTAAATTAGAGTGTTGTTGCTATGTAAGAAATCATGACAACTCCATAATTTTCACAAATAATTCCATGTCACATTTAATAATCCAGTTTTGTGCCAAGAATGAATTATAAAAAAGATTTAGCATAGGCCTAAAGATCCAACCACTCTGATAGTAATTTTCAAAACCTTAAGGTAGAATTTTAGTTTTCGGATGTGAATTAGTCTTCGCATGTTTACACAAATTCCACCAAACCCATATAATTCTTACTTCTTGTGACTAGTTTATTTTAGAGCACACAAAGATTTTATATGCATTAAATAAAAATGGAAGAGAAAATTTAACTTTTTACCATGGTTTGCATCATCCAGCAATGTACAACATTATCCACACATTTCAAATTTGATTAAAATTTCATTGATGAAGCCTATAATAAGACATGGTTTAACATCAGGGTTTAATATCATAAAATGAGACTACATTTTCCAGCAATGTAAACATGAATGAGTAACTAGAAACCAAGTATCTTAATCCTTTAAGACCTAATTCGTTTATCAAGCAAATCCGAGCAGATCCATTACTTATAGCATATTCAAATTACAGGTGCAGGGTTCTAAGAAGCGAACATAAGAGATTGAACGTAGAGATATATTGAACTAGGGTGTATTCAAGTAAAACGTACAGATCACTACCTGCGGCCATCGGAGAACCAGACGGATCAACTAATAATAATAATACAGTATATTCAAAGATTAAGAAACTAATAATACTCGAATATCCATAGAGCGGTGGCCTTTTTTAATACCCTGAACAATTAGTCACACAAAATTAGAATTTCTTTCTAGCTTATGCATTACTGGTATATTCAAAAATTAAGAAACTAATAATACTTGAATATCCGTAGGGGTTGGTGGTGTTTCTACTGTGAACAATCAGTCATACAAAAGAACAATGAAAAGGTTGAATTCTTCGTAGGAAAATACGTCTTCAACAATCTGTTTCCTTGCAGGTTTCAGAAATTCACATCTTAAAAGTAACAATTAAATAACAAGAGTTACATAGCGTTAATGTTCATTGGTGTTTCAGGTTACAACAGATTTGCTTTTGTAGTTGTTTTGCAGATGATATTTCTTGCCAGCCCTATCTTCAGGTGCTGCTTGAAAAACCCAGGGATTTGTGGTTACAATCTATTTGCTTTTATTTATAATTGTTTTGCAGATGTTACCACTTCCAATCTCTATCTTCCTTTGCTACCTACAAAACAGAGAGAAAGAAATGTATATAGAAATGGCTTCTAGCACAATATTTCCTACATGACCATGCCAATAAGTTCATGTTGGTTAATAGAGTCACGCAATGTCATAAAATTATTGTAGCCTAGATTGATTTAATGTCCGTTCTTCCTATTTAGTTAATTAGTTATTTACATTAATTTGAGGTTCAATTGATTTATGGATTCTTCTTATTTAGGGATTTATTTTCATTGCAGCAATGAATAGTTGAAATGTTAAAATATTAGGACAACCACATATATTATGTGATTGATATAAGCTTATAGACAATATTATGTGATTGATATAAGCTTATAGACACCATTTCTTTGGAAAGGTGGAAAATGGCACTAGTCTCCATATATCAACCATCAACCACTTTATAAAGTGGTTTTATAAAGTGTTTTTTTGTTAATTTAACTTGAATTATTTAGACAAGAGGCTTATCACATTATATCAACCATCAACCACTTTATAAAGTGGTTTTGTTAATTTAACTACATATAAAGTGGTTTTGTTAATCAACCATCAACCATTTTATAAAGTGGTTTTATAAAGTGTTTTTTTTTGTTAATTTAACTACATTTGGGATTGAATTACTTAGACAAGAGGCTTATCACATTATATCAACCATCAACCACTTTATAAAGTGGTTTTTGTTAATTTAACTACATATAAAGTGGTTTTGTTAATTTAACTACATTTGGGATTGAATTACTTCGACAAGAGGCTTATCACATTATATCAACCATCAACCACTTTATAAAGTGGTTTTGTTAATTTAACTACATTTGCGATTGAATTACTTCGGCAAGAGGCTTATCATATTATCGCTCTTTGAGCTGGATTGACTAAAATATGTGGATTATGTTATTGCTCCAGTGGGGTATGGGAGGAATATCGATTTCTTTCAGTGGACTTCACGTGATGTTAACTGAATTCATGAATGGGCTTTAGCTTTTTCTTATATTCTCTGTATCGGATTAGAATACATGGGAAAGGAGCCCAACACTTGGAAACTAGAGAAAGGTAGCAACTACAAAACTCTCAGATTTGAAATGCGCACAGACTATTCTACGCAGCGCGATTTCAAATATTGTGGGTCACAAAGGATTCATGACAGAGTTTTCAAGACTAACCCCGCAGTGCACAGACTGCACATTGTGAAAACAAACTTAATGAAATAATTTACGGATGTAGAATAACACAGTGCTATGCTTAGCACATAAACTCTGACATATGTGAGATGAGTTTCGGATCCAATGACTTCTGCTAACTTCACAGACACAGAGCTTGTGCTCTCAAACTTCTTTGACTCAACTGTTGTTGTTTCTCCTTTTCAACTTTGTTCTCTCTACCTTTCTTCAGCTCTGTATTTTTTTTTACTAACTAAAGACTTGGACTTATACGGACTCAGACTAAGACTTTTTGTAGAAGTAAGAATGACTCAACATTAAAGACGACCATTAATACGACTCACTCTTCAACTACCTATCTGGAATCGAGAAGATAAATACTGGATCCATTTATAACTCTTTGAGTAAACGTGCAACTTTACATTTGTAGAAATGCATCTCTTGCTAAATCCTTTGTGAAAATGTTTGTGACTTGTTCTTTTGACTTGCAAAAGTCTAAACATATCTCTTTGTTATTCACCAAGTTTCTGATAAACTGATACCTTGTATCAATGTGCTTAGTTTTCTTGTGAAACAATGATTCTTTGATAACATGATGGTTGAATTGCTGTCACAGAATACTGTTGTTGGTTCTTGTTGTTCCTGCAACAAATATTTTAACATTCTTCTCATCCAAACTACTTGACAAGTTGCGCTTGTAGCTGCAATGTACTCTTCATTTGCTAAAGAAAGTCACTATGGGTTACTTCCTTGATGCCCATGATATCATACTTGTTCCAAAATTAAATGTATGCCTTGAAGTACTTTTCCTATCATCTATCTTCCCTCCACAATCATTTTTAGTGTATCAAATGAGTCTAAAATCTTTTGAAGTGGAATACTTAATGCCAAAATCTATTGTTCCATTTACATATTTCAATATCCTATTCCCTGCCTTCCAATGTGATTCTTTTGGAGTTTCCATGAACCTTGAGATTAGGCTCACTCCATAAATAATATGAGGTCTTGTCGTTGTGAGATACATAAGACTGCCCACCAATACTTTAAACAGTGTGGGATCCACCTTGAACCATTTATCTTCCTTGCTTAACTTCAATCTTGTTATGACATGTGTTGGGGCTGCTTTTGAATTTATCATATTGAATCTTTTCAATATTCCATGTGCATACTTGGACTGTGAGATAAATATACTGATTTTGGACTCGTGAACTTCTATTCCCATAAAATATCTCATAATCCCTAAATGAGTCATTTCAAATTCATCATTCATGACTGACTTGAATTCTTTTATGCCAAAATCACCTGTAAATATCAAATCATCTACATATAAGAAATCAATTGTACCTTGTTGATTTGCTTTGATGTATGCGACTGTACCAAGCTCTGGGAGCTTTCTTTAACCCACAAAGTGCTTTCTTCAATCTGTATACTTTGTCTTCTTGTCCTAGAACCTCATAACCTTGTGGTTGTTCTACACACACTTCTTCTTCTAAGTTTCCATTCAAAAATGTTGACTTTACATCCATCTGATAAACTTGCCACTTGTAGTGCATGACAATTGATAACATAGTTCTAACTGTGTCCATGCACGCAACTCGTGCAAATGTATCATTGAAATCAATTCTAGTTTGTTGTGTAAAACCTCTGGCAACTAATATTTCCTTGTGCTTTTGCACATTTCCTTCTGCATCTTTTTTGGTTTTATAAATCCACTTGACACTTATCACATCTTTATCTTTAGGTACATCTACCAATTTCCATGTTTGATTGTTCTATATGCATATGATTTCTTCATCCATGGCTTGTGCCCATATATCATCTTTGACAACTTCTTCAAAGTTTAATGGATCATCTATTTGTGAAAACAAAGAAAAAACTGAAAATGAATTTGTTGCGTCTTCATTATAGATGTCGTGCAGACTTCTTGTCTTCCTTGGTAATAAACTTGCTAATGTTGGATCCAGAGATGTATAAATACTCGCACTGTTTGTTGATGTTTGTTTATCTCTAGGTGTAGACTGGGCACCTGTTTTTCTTACCTGAGTGTTTTGCGCTATGATTTTCGTCGCAGTGCTAGTTATAGAAGGGACTGCGCAATGACTTGGACGTGTTGTTTGAACCATTTCATCTTTTGTATCATAATGCTCCATCGCATCAATAATTTTCATTGTCTTTGCTATGATTCCATCCTATGTGTCATTCTCCACGAACTGAACATTGCGACTGATTATAACTTTTCTTACGACAGGGTCATACAGCTTGTATGCTTTTATGTCTTAAGAATACCCAACAAATACACATTTCTATCCTTTGTTGTACAGCTTCTTTCTCATCTCATCTGGAACATGTGTGTATGCGACACTGTAACATCCTTGTTTCCCCTAGCTTGTAATTAATCATAAAATAATATTACCATGCTAAGGCATGTGGACAGTGTAAATGTATTATTGTTTGAGTTGCCAATAACTGACTGTGGGGGTGAAGCCTTGAAATTACTAGCCATGATATCACTAGAGGAAATAATGTGAAAACTATAAGAGAGGGCTCATTATATCAAATAACCCCAAATTTCCCTTTATGGGGGTAACAAATCTCCTTCAGATCCCAAGGACAGAAACCAGTTAATGAAGAAAGGACAAGTGGTTGAATTATCAACCACTCCCATGAATGGAAGCATGGTCTGACTATAGAATTTCATCTCGAAGTACCACTAGGTATGACAGACCAAGCTAACCCGAGTTCCCTTTTGAGAGAAGGAGCAGGATGGGTCGAGAACCATCTTGGGGAAAAGATATAAGAAAATTGGTAAGGAGAATGCAGGGGCTCTCCAATAGAGGAGGAAAAGAAGGCCGTGAGATTGATGGCGAGTGAGCATCTGATAAACCTCGCCCAAGGCCATAACAAAGAAGGAAATATTTTAAAGTTTGCAGAGAACAGAACCCAAGCGGAAGCTGAAACAGAGAAATAATCCTTGAGAACTACGAGAGTTCCCTAGTGATATCATGTCTTGGCATGGGGGTGGCCAGAGTGCTAAGAATGAATGCCTCTGAGCCTATGGTCGGGTGGATGGAAAAACACCCACAGTCAGTTAGTTGGCTACCACCTGTAATAGATAAGTAATTGCATATCTTGTGTATTTAAGTGGTACTGTGAATTAAAGTTGGATATCCTATGAATGTTGCAGGGATGGATATGTTTGCTTAATGATTTATATTGTACCCTTTTTGTGTCTTCTTGATTGTCTAATTAGGCCAAGTAGGAAATTGTATGAATTGGACGTGTTTTTATACTCGTAAATGCTTGTGTCTTGTGGTGGCTCAAGCCAGAGCCACAAACTGCGAGTTCGTCGACCATGGGCATAGTTTCATGTATGCATGTCGACCCTCCTAGTCATTCTGAATCCCTTGGAGGAAAGAGTTTGTTAAGCTCAGGAGAGGTAGTGAAGATATGCGCAGGCTCTCTCTAAGGAAAGTAGATACCAAGAACCACTTAAGTTCTAGAATTGATGAAGGAGCACAAGAGTTGTGCATAAGACCCTTCTAAGTGTTAAGTTCAGGAGAAAGAGTACAACGCTCTTAAATCCTCCATAACGGACGAAGCTCAGGAAGGATAGAGAGATTCAAGTATCAAAAGAGAATATCCTTTCGTTTGGAAGACGAACAGACGAGATCTTTCAGAAGGATCCAAGGTCTGTCGCGACCACTAGATTGGAATAAGGAATGCATAAGTTAACGCCTCGAATCCTTGAGTCTTCGTAAGATCAAAAAATGTTGGTAATCAATGTGAAGGAGATGGATCCTCCAAAACCCAAATTCATGATGTGATATAGACCATAGATCCAAGTATCTATTGGGACCCACCTTGACCGTCGAATCTGTGAGTTCGGAGTTTGCACGATGGGAGAATCGTGCATTGTTGCGACTAAAACTATGAAACCCAAAGTCGTAATGCAATATGGACCGTAGATCCAAGGATCTATCGGGACCCACCTTGACCGTCAGATTTGTGAGTGTGGAGTTTGCGCGACGAGAGAATCATGCGTTGGTGCGATTAAACTTCTGAAACCTGAAGTTGCGATGTGATATGGACCGTTGGATCAAGGAAGGTCATGGACCGTCGATCCGATGCGAGAAGATTAAAGCAAGGAGTACATGGGAATTTGGAATTCCCTAAGGACCAAGCTCAAAATAGACTAGCGCTTTTCAGAAGCGCAGATGAGGTCCAAGAGGCGAACTTGTTTCAAGTTCGTAAGATCAGGAGGGAAGCAGAAGTTGAGACCCATACATCAAGGCTCGCAGAAAGTAAATCGAAGGTCGAGACCTTCGAAACATCTAAAATCTTCCAAGTCAGGGAATAAAGTGAAATCTGAGGAGGAGGAGCAACAGTGACCATTGGATTGAGCACTGTGAAATATCTGGACCACTGGGATCCACGTTTAGACAATTAGAAGAGCGCACAGGAGGAGATCAGATTTGGTCCATCAGATCTGAGTGCGAGGACCAAAATTTGTTGGATCCCAAGGAAAGTGCATGAGGCCTAACCCTTTGAAAGTGCATAGGAGAGTGGACTTGCGAAGACCTGAAGTTTTGAAGTCAATCGAAACCATCCGATGTCAAGGTTGATATGTGGCGTAAGATCCACAACTTCGGAGGTTTGTGGACAAGGAGGAGGAAAAAAAGCCGAAGTAAATCCTGGTCATTGATCTCCAGGGGGATACATGTTAGTATGTCGTGTATTTCAGGTAAAATCACTCCGGATAAATGGGTGCATAAGAGTTGAAACTCCTGAAGCCTGGAGAGCCAAAGCGCCGAAGAGTCGAAGGTCTCTGAACCGTTAGATCCAGAGAGACACATGGCGATAGATCACAAGCTTCGAGTAAATTGCATTGGAGTTTCAATTTAGAATTGAGCTTCCCAAACCCTAAAGACCTGAAGTGAATCTGGACTACTAGATCCAGAGGGAGGCGTGGCAACGGATTCTGGACTCCGAAGAAATTTGTTCGAGAGTTTTCAGTTGATATTTGAGACTCTCGAAGTCTGGAGAGCCAGAGAGATGAAGTAAATCTCAACCGTCTGATCATATGAAGTAGATCTCAGTCGTTAGATCATTCGAAGTAAATCTCAAGCATCAGATTGTCCAAGGTGAATCTAGACCATTTGATCCAGAAGAGACGTGGCATAGATCGATGGATTATGGGTAAAGTCTCGAAGTAATTCATAGCCATCAGATCAAGAGGACATGTGGCATAAATCTATATATTTTTGGTAAATACCCGAAGCAAGCCTCAACCGTCCAATTCAACTGGACATGCGGTAGGAATCCACTTACTTTGAGGGGAAGTGAAGTTTGAGATTTGAGATCTCAGAAGTCTGGAGACCCGAAGGAAATATCGGTTGTTGATTGAGCAAAGGGGTTGCAAGACCGTTGATCTAGTTTAAAGGTCAAACCCCCGAAGTAGAGGCAGAGCCACTGATTGAGAAGGACAGGTGTCTGCAAATCGTCGACTCTAGAATATTGACATAAGAAAGAAAGGAAAGTTTGAGACTTGATAATTCCAAAGTCCAGAGTTCCGAAACAAATCACAGTCGATGATTTGCAAGAGGTCAGATCTGATCCGCAACTTTGAAAAGGATAGATCTGAGCCGTCAGTTCAAAGGAACTGTCAATATCATTAGATCGATGGCCCCATAGCATTGCGGGGATCAGAGATGCATGAACTTTAAAAAGTTGAGTGCGGGCCACAATCCAAACCATGGTTTTGAACAAAGGACACGTGGAGGCTCAAAGAGAATTGTGGGCTGAAAGGTAGTTTGTTTTCAAACCACCTTTGGTCGCACCCACAATTGTGTGTTTGCATGAGGTTATCGCCCAAGGTCACCTCAAAGAGGGGTTTATCAAAAAAGGGGCTAGCACCCAAACATAGATATTTCCCAAGAGAAAAGGGAAGGTCGTGGGTACCATTAGACCTATACCTGAAATTCAAAAGGGTCTGTGTTTAATTATAGAGAGAGACCATCAGGGTCTAAAAGAGTCATTGGCTTCAGAATCATATATCCTTGACCAGGAGGTCGGACTGGTTCCCCGACTTCCCAAATTAGAAACCATGGTTAGAGAATCTATCCTTTACCAAAAGAGAAATTTTGTATGTCCCGTCGTGGGTATGTTACAAATTGGTATCATAGCTGGTTACAACACTTGGCCTTCTTGGGCTCATGTACAATTCATGTAAGGAGGTATTGTTATCTGCATTTACTCCTTGAGGAGAAGGACTGCAAATTGAACCTCTGATTTTGGGAATTCTTGTTGAATTTCAGCATAATAATTTCTTTAACCATTTGTCAAAGTGATAAATACTCTTACCGGAGTAGGGATATGCTAATTAGCATTTATAACAAGACTTGAATGTATATAGATGAAGGTGGCAGGGTTTTTTCAAGAGCAGGCAAAGCTCAAAGGATGGATGACCTGGTGTTCGTAACATTGCTTCTAAACATGTGCAGTTGGAACTTCAGGCCCTGATGATGGTAGATTATATAATGGTTAATACCTTTGTGGGCTTAAAGGAATCTGATAGGATCAGGTAAGATCCCTGGAAGTTATAGTTACTTCTCTATATTAAAATCGGAGTATATAACTCTGCATGACTAGAGAAAAGTGAGATGGGTAAAACCTTATGGACGCTGAGGCAAGACGTTTTCTTGCTAAATATTGTCACATAAAGAGGAAAGTGATGTTGGTTGGTTATTATCTTGAGAAAAGGCAACATCAATATGAGATATGACTGTGAGATTAGTCTTGTAAGTGACTGAAATCTCAAACTAAAGGACACTAATGATTCAATTAAAGTATCAAGTGAATGCATGAGGTAAAAAGGTGCAAGATATGCCCCTACTTATACATGAATGTGTATACATGATCATAAGGATGATTGGAAGATCCTTGGAAAAAGGATATAGAAGCTTGATATGTCCATGTGTGTGAATGACATGGAAAAAGTGAAAGCAATAAGCTAGCATGATGAATACTTATCTGTGTTTAATTATTCTTGAGTACATGGGTTTAAATGCATTATGGAGATTCCTAATATGAAACCTCATAGTAATACCAGTTAGGTATGAATGATATTAAACATGCAAGTGATGCATAGGTATGTTGCAAGTTAACAAAACTAGAATATTTATGGATACATACTTTGGGTACATGACAAAGATGCATGTTTATATTCCTTATGGGATATTTGGTAAACTACTGAAGCTAACTCCCGGCCGAGGCCATCACAAATAGTGATGGATATGCAATGAGGAAGCTGCATGCTAAAGGATTTCCCCGTGGAGGAATTGTGTGAAGACTCTATCAGGAAAACAAAGTCAGTAAGAATTAAGCAGTGAGCCACAAGCGCTTATATATATATACCAGAATCATGGATTACATTTTGAAAAACATCATGTAATGAATAGAATACTAATAATGAATCTTGACCATTCTAATAACCAAATGGTAACATGCAAGATGCACATGTTCATGATTCATTATGGGCAAAAGATTTTTCTATTAAAGAATGATGATGTATCCTAAGAGTTAGGATGAGCCTAACCCAGGGCTTCTCAGGAAAAGAACAGAAAGATCACAATAAGAAGTAGATTGCATAAGTAAAGGGGGAGAAAAGGAGGAACACTTTCCTCATCCTAAGAACCCTAAATTTTTTAACAGAGTCGTAGGATTAAAAGAGCAGTTGTGGAAACCAATATAGTTGGTAAAAGGAAAGTAAGCCTCCTGAGTATGATTAAATGAATAAATGAGTACGTTTAATTGAATAGTCTTGGTTGAATCCATGATTAAGAAAAGGCAATGAGGCCTTAGAGATAACTCGACTGGGCTGAAAAGTCTCAGGCGGTGTAAAAATAGTTGGAAGAAGGGGAGAGTCCTCAATTCTTTCCTTGCTAAGTATATTTTTTTTTCTTGGATGAGAAATCTAGGACGCTAATGAAAGTAAAAAGGTTTTGAGACCATAGTGATAGGGATTGTATTGATGAAGATACAATCGAAATCTGTTTGTGTTGTACTTGTGGAAAAATTTGAGGATAATGTGATGAAGTGCATAAAGATATGCTAGGACATTCTGAAGATGTTTTATGAATTTGAATGTTATGATACATGCATTTGGTTTAATATTACAACTAATTTAATTGTGACTATGATGATGCATGCTATGTATAGAAAGGAATTGGAGCTATTGAGGAAGACAGTTCCCAATGATGGGCAACCTCAAGCAGAGGATGACCAGGAGAAAGATGTGGTTGAAATATTGTTGACAAGGTTGTAAAAGTCCCCATAAAGCACTGCTGATGAGGTAAAAATCAGAAAGAGGGTGCTAGCAGCCAAGAACCGGTATAAAGATATTTGTGCCTATGTAGCACAAGGTATGAAGGGATTTGGTAAGACCCCCTTCTAAAATATTTTATTGTCTTAGTGTTATGCATGAACTTTTGAAAGGCAGTTGTATGCCTTGGGTACCCAAGTAAGGTATGATTCAGGAAGGAGAACCTGAATGATGGAGGTATGAACCTCTGGTAGTAAACATTGTTTGTAACCATTGGAAGAATTCATGAACTGATATGTCACGAATGCATTGACCAATCAAGGAATGCTTAAAGGCATTCATGTGAAACTTTTGAGTTCATGTGTATTGATTTGGGATCATGATCGGCCTATAGCAGGTAGTATGGTCCAGTTGTAAGAATGAAAGAAAATGAATAAGCCATATGAGGAAAAGGTTGGTTAAATTCCAACCCACCATGGCCAAGAACTATTCATAAAGTGTGACGAACTTGAAAACAATGCAAGAGTGCATTAGGTATGAATGTGGCCATGAAATAATTGGCACATTTGTTAAAATCCTTTGAAATGTTGAATTACGTTTTGAAATGGTTGGTATGTTGAAATGAGGCATAGGCAAGGAATGGGATTCCCTTTTTATGTTTATATAGATGTGATGAACTATTAGTATGCATGGTTTTGAATATAGATATATACACATGGATGCATGAGAGACTAACAATTTGTTTGGCTGTGTAAAGAATGAATTGCAGGGAGGAAATGGGTCTTGGATATGGCAGTATTATAAGCCCACAAGGAAGACCAATTTTCTACTGAGCCAAACTGTAAGGAATGGTATTTCCTTTTGAAGAGTGTAAATTTGATTGTTAGTATGCACAATTCTAAAATTGTTTGTGATGACAATGTAAAGGTGCAATAAAAATGTATGTGCATGGAAAAGCTAACAAAATGTTTGGGTGATTGACGTTGAAAGTGCAGGAAGAAAAGGGGTTCTTGGATATGGAAGTGTTGTAAGCCCATAAGGAAGACCAATTTCCTGTTGAGTCAAACCACTATGGGAAGGAAAGTCCCATAATTATGAATCTGGTTCCTGTGCAGAACAAATATGGAAATAAAATGTGGAATTGGAAATATGTAGGTGACAGGTTTACAAGATAATTTTTGAATTTAAAAATTTATGATGTCTCATGAATTTCTGTATACCTTTGATACAAGTGAAAGGGAAATATTTGTGAAGAGTGAAGAGATGAGAAACTAAGCTCTCAGGTTCAAGGGAGAACTGTGGGAAAGAGTATAATCCGATCGCATGAAATAGAGACTAACACTTTGTTTGGCTATGTAAAGAATGAATTTCCAGGAGAAGGAGGGTAACTTTTGTCCCTATCTATTACGGTACTAGGAGAAGGATAGTAACCTTCATCCCTATCTATTATGGTACTGGGAGAAGGGGAGTAACCTTTGTCCCTATCTATTATGATATCGGGAGAAGGAGAGTAAAATTCATCCCTATCTATTACGGTATCGAAAGAAGGAGAGTAACCTTCATCCCTATCTATTACGGTACAGAGAGAAGGAGATTAACCTTTGCCCCTATCTATTACAGTGTTGGGAGAAGGAGAGTAACCTTCATCCCTATCTATTACGATGTCAGGAGAAGGAGAGTAACCTTCATCCCTAACTTTAACTGAGTTGGAAGGTTGTCAAGCTGTAAAAGCATGAAAAATGGCTATTGTTGAGCCATGAGAACCCCGTGGTAAGCCATGATCGCCTAGAATATGTTGTTTTGGGGTAACACAATTCAGAGGGAGACCTCAGCAGAGCCATTCTGAGGGACATCTCAACTGTAAGACTTGATAGAGTCTTTGGAATTCTTTCTGTGCGAGAAAATGATGGAAAGGAAAGATGGATCACCTGAGGGACTGTATAGCATAGAAGGGGATTCTTGAGCCTGGGCCTGGAGGGTGAGTGACCGCAAGGAAGAGGATACCTTAATAGTTATTGTAAACTATTGATTGGGATCATGTGTTAATGTTTAAGCCATTATTATAGTTCTTTTCATTTCAATAGATAACATCAACATAAGACAAGATCACTGAGAAATACACAATCACAAGAGACACAACATTTATCCTGGGAAACTCTCTAGGGGAAGAAAACCCAACAAAAATTCCATATTATAGATAGCCAATACAATGCCAAGAGATAACTCAAACAAAATAGAAATTCCTCTCCTAAATATGTGCCTCTCTCTCTCTCTCTTCTCCAACTGCAGCTCTGAAACTTGTCTCTCAAATGAACAAGTGAGTGTGTGTTTAAGTGAGGCACTAGCCTCCTTATTTATACAATACTGGCACGTGTGGGAGTGTCCTTTCACTGGCAGGGCCGACTTCTTCTCCTGGGTGGTTATAACCACC
>JASDQU011178690.1:17878-31092 GCA_032191745.1 Picea mariana
GTTTTGTAGTTGTTGCTATTAAAATTCTTATGGGACGTATGAGGCAACATTTTTTACAAGGGAAATAACATCTACCATCACCCTTTTCACCCACCTTACTTTTTTCCCCACCTCTAACTACATTCCGTGACATTCTTCCACAAAACTTCTGCACAAGAATACCCTTTTGGAACCATCATTGTTATAGCAAGATTGTCGCAACATCTTTAAATCATGAAATATTTATAGTTCAATTTTAGGTCACAATCGTCACTATTGCGACAATCGTGACCTAAAATATTTCTTTTTTTTTACCTATTTATTTGTCATATTTAACGGTCACTTTTAATGTTAGGTCATTCGTCGATCTTGCGAAGAACGTTGACCATATTAATTTAAACAAAGTACATTCATCGCTATTGCGACGAACGTTGACCATATTAATTTATACAAAGTACATTCGTCAAGATAGCGACGAATACGGGGTGGATTTAGAAAAAAAAATGAATAATTGAACTTTTTCTCTTGAATGTTGCGACGAAAGAGTACTTTTGTCGCAAGTGGTCATCGCAAATTTTTCAATATGTAGTAGTGTATAACCAGTCATTGATATTTTGTATTGTTCTTATGGTAAATTTCCCCTTATAGAGAGGTCAAACCCCCCATGGATAAATATCCCTCTTGATCCAATACAGAATGAAACAAATTGTGAACTACTTTCCCTCTAGACCTATTTCAACAATTATAATGAGAAGGAAGATATGGATGGCTTACCTTTTTACATTGGTTGTCCTCACTGCTNTCATTCGATCTGCCATCAATGTGCCCATATTTCCTACAATGTTTTGTAGTTGTTGCTATTAAAATTCTTATGGGACATATGAGGCAACTATTTTTACAAGGGAAATAACATCTACCATCACCCTTTTCACCCACTTTACTTTTTTCCCCACCTCTAACTACATTCCGTGACATTCTTCCACAAAACTTCTGCACAAGAATACCCTTTTGGAACAGTCATTGTTATAGCAAGATTGTCGCAACATCTTTAAATCATGAAATATTTATAGTTCAATTTTAGGTCACAATCGTCACTATTGCGATAATCGTGACCTAAAATATTTCTTTTTTTTACCTATTTATTTGTCATATTTAACGGTCGCTTTTAATGTTAGGTCATTCGTCAATCTTGCGAAGAACGCTGACCATATTAATTTAAACAAAGTACATTCATCGCTATTGTGACGAACGTTGACCATATTAATTTATACAAAGTACATTCGTCGAGATAGCGACGAATACGGGGTGGATTTAGAAAAAAAAATGAATAATTGAACTTTTTCTCTTGAATGTTGCGACGAAAGAGTACTTTTGTCGCAAGTGGTCATCGCAAATTTTTCAATATGTAGTAGTGTATAACCAGTCATTGACATTTTGTATTGTTCTTATGGTAAAGTTCCCCTTATAGAGAGGTCAAACCCCCCATGGATAAATATCCCTCTTGATCCAATACAGAATGAAACAAATTGTGAACTACTTTCCCTCTAGACCTATTTCAACAATTAGAATGAGAAGGAAGATATGGATGGCTTACCTTTTTACATTGGTTGTCCTCACTGCTCCAGCTTTTGACCTTGATATCCAAGATCCTAGGTATGATAAAAGACCTGCAAAGAACAAATCGAAACCTCCTCCTTCTACACTGTATTTTTAAGTGAAAATAGATCTTTTTATGATGAATCTAAAAAAAATAGACATGAATATACTTGAAAGCATATACATGAGAGGAATAGGCCAAGTTATGTATTAATGGAAAGACAACAAAATGGAAGCACTTACAATCTCAAGTTTGGCATTGCAACATCTCCGCCAAGATCCCCATTCCATCCCCTTGGATCTCACACAATCATAATTATGATGCTCTTAATTATCCCTCTCCCTTTACTCAAGCATGGCCTTCATTATATAGGCTTGGAAGCATCACAACCATAGGATAGGTTTTTTTTTATTTTTCAATAATCTAGGATTAAGCATGAAATTCATTCCATTTTAGCATTTTACTTAAACCATAGACAATTTGTTGTAGCAACCAAGATCACAAGAAGAAACACCATGCACAAGTACACAAGAAGTATCCTGGGAAACCCTTCTCAATAAGGCAAGAAAACCCAACCAATACTTTACTATATTTTTCAAGAAAGATACCTTCACCACCAAGAAAACCTAGCACACAAAAGGGTTCTCACAAACCCTAGAAGACTAGAACCCAAGAGAGGTGCGCACTTTTCCCAAGTATATCTACTTTCTGAAATTTCCAAACTCACACAAAAGATATGATTCCTCAATGGGGAATCTACCTTTACTTATATTAGAATTGACATGTCAATAGAAGTGTCTATTGGCACAATAGGGCCAGCCTCTCTAACTCACAATATAATTAATATTAACTAGATTAATTATCTTTTACATTAAATATCAATTACATTAAGGTGGAGCCGACCTGTACCCTTTACATTACAATTAGGGTTACAGTCAGGTCTGACTCTTGAACAATATAGCAAGGAATCTCATACACCTACTAGTGCTCATCCACTAAGGGAACATCCATAGGGATGTCCATATCTATGGATCACTACATTACATAGAAGAACCGCTCTTCACTAGTGCACAACCACTAGGATCACGTTCACCTATGCTTGTCCACTCAACATATCTTCTCTCCCATTGCATTGCATGGGAGAGTCATATGGATTTCATCATCAACTCTCTGCTAAGAGGATGCTAATACATAATCTTCATATTTGTCTCATGATGATGCACCCAACTCTTTGGGAATTCACAGATTCACCTTGTTCTCAACCATAGGCATGTCCAACTCTACAGATCTCCTTTCTCATTGCGTTACATGGGAGAATCATCTGGATTTCTTCTCAACTCTCTATGAGGAGGAGGCCATCTATACATTCCATCTCGGTCTCAGATAGGAACCACACACCCCTCTCAGGGGCTCTCTCTCAGGTTTGTGTCCTGGAGAATGTCTCACATAGATGCAATCATCAACACTCCCTCTCAGCTAGGGAGGAATTCTTCATCATGCCAGGTCTCACACAGATTTATTTTGAACTTTGTTCTTGGCTATATTTATCAACACTCCCTCTCAACTAGGGAGGTATCCTTCACCAAGATAATTTGGTGAATATGTTTGCAATCTTCTCATGTGTAGGAAGGTACTGCATGTGTACTATTTTCCTCTGCATCATGTCTCTGATATAGTGGTGTTTTATCTGGACATGTTTCAATCTATCATGAAACACAAGTTTCTCAAAGAGCTTCACACAACTCTGGTTATAATGATAGAATCCATCTCATGATCAAGTAAATCTGTCAGAACTTTATGAAGTTGCACTACTTTGCATACTCAATGATATATACTCTGCTTCTATGGTACTCAAGGCCATAGGGATTTGTTTCCTGCTGCATCGGGAAACCATGGAGAACTTCACGGTAAAACAACAACTGGATGTTCTCTTCCAGTCCACTATACTTTATGTCCATTCTTCATATCCCTACAAACTCAAGTCTACATTGGAGACATATCATAGGCCTTATCTAACTGTGCCTCGTAGATATCTCAATACATGTTTCATTGTTGTCCAGTGAGTTTCTCTGGGCTGACTCATGGAATGACTAAGTACTTCATTACATATCATGAATCAAGTCTGGTGTTAACCAGATACATCAGTGATCCAATCAGCTATGGATCAGTCTCGTATGAATCATCATCATTCATTTTCTTCAAATCCATCATCGTGGATTTCCATTCTGTCATACTAAACTTCTTTAATATTCCCACTATATATTTTCCTTGACTTAGGAAAATCTCATCGGTCCTCTGTCATACTTCTTTTCCCAAGAATTAGTGCATCATACTCATATCCTTCATCTCGAAATCAGAAGTCAAAGCTTACTTATATCCAACAAAAAGTCTTTCTGAATAAGTCATCAAAATCAGGCTCTCATCACTAACATTGTAATAATATAGGCTTGGATCAACAATACTCTTGGTGAAACCCAAACTCATCAAGAATCCATCCATCTGATATAGTTTCCAACTCATGGATGGTAGTACAGATGGAAGTGTATTGGGATTACTGGATCAAGTGTCTCATCATAGACAACTCCCTCTATTTGTAAGAATCCTTTGGCTATATATCTCTCTTTGTATTTCTCGACACTTCCATCAGCTGTATGTTTGATCTTATAGATATACTTGGAAGCTACCATAGGCTTCCCTTTTGGTCTCTGAACAATATCTTATACATCATTATTTTAAGATATATTGGTATTCTTTTCTTATGGCATCTTGCCATACCTGTTCTCTTGCTGCTTCTCCAAGACAAGGAGGCTCAAAATCAATGAAGTGGCTCATGATTAAAGGATAGCTTGAAAATATATTTTTATTTATCAAGATGTGCATTGAGGGGCTTCTATGTTCCTGTGCCTCCTGCAAAGTGAGCCTAGGTAGGAATTTTATGCCCTACTAAAATATCTCTGGACATATCAACTGGAGCAACTGGATCAGTTGGAATATTATTTGTCTCCCTCTGAAATGCCGAAGCAGGAGAAGGTATTGTCACACTGTCAATATCCATATGAGATTCTTTGGATCTTTGAAGGGCTATCTCTTCTTCAATGACAACATCTCTTCTTGTCTCAATCTTTCTCTGAACAGGGATGTACATATGGAATGTCTTCGAAGATTCATTGTTTATCCGATAAATGTATCCTTTCTTCCTGAAGGGTCTATCTTGGACTTCTTCTCTTTGGGTACATGAAAATACATTGGGTACCCAAATATCCTGAAGTGTTCAATCTCATACTTCACTCCGGTGAAGGTTTCTTCGAGAGTGTTTTTTTTCAAATTTTGGTGAAGACTCTTGTTCTGAACATATACTGTGTCATGCAGGCTTCTTCCCTTGGAATCATAGAAATATTCTTATCATGCATTATTTCATTGGTTGTCTCAATGATGGTTCTATTCTTACTCTTTCTCAAATAATTTTGACTCCCTCTGAGTCAAGTGACTCCCTCTGAAGGATAATCATCTTCCTTTGTTCTTAACCTGTCTGGAACAAGAAAACAAGAGGAAACAAAACAAGAATATATCCTAAAGGAAAATAATGAGTATATCTCTAGAATAAAAAAAAATTAAGGATTGTTGTCACAACTACAACACCTACTTGTAATGTAGAAAACTTTAGAAATATAGGTTAGAGGAAAGAAAATTACAAAAATCAAACCTAGAGTTTTCACTTCTAGTGTGTTGTTCCTTTGAATGCACTAAGATCCTTCTCAATCCATGTCTTCAACAAAAGGTTCCTTTGTCTTGAAATTACCCTCATCATAATGATACAAATAATACATATACAAGTGCATACCTGAGGGTGTTGATGTGATTTCTCCAATGGCTTTGTCCTATGACATCTTCATGAAGGAGGTAGTCATAGTGCCACCTTTTTGTATCACACACAATAATCCTTCCTTTGAAGTCTCGTATTCCAGGAAATTGAAGTTGCTTGATCCATCAAGCTTATCTTCCATCATAGTTTTGTTCATCATAATTTTAGATTCTTCACAACCCCTTGTCAACTAGGCTAGAAAACCTAACGACTAGGATAGGCTAGCACTTCTAGGTTTTGTTGGACTTATGACTTCCAACAATAAGCCTTTGAAATATAGGAGAACATTAGTGAGCTGAAGAGCTCCTTCAATGAGTTGCAGAAACCCTAATACTGGAATTTCTGTAGAAATAAGAGAAACCTTAAAAACCCTAGGGCCAAAATTTCAAAATGCTCGAAATTTCAATATGAATCTTGTTGGAGGTTTGATGAAGGAGGCCGTACACTCCTATGGTATATTTGTCCCCAATTTACAAGTGCCAAGTGTTGAAACCTCTTAGAAAGGTAGGTCGTACAGAATTTCTGGAAACCCTAGGAGGGCCATACGGTTTTGAAGGAGAGAGAAGATGGTTGAAAATTGCTTGTGCAATGGGTTCTTCAAGACCTATGCTCTGATACCATGTTTATTTTTCAATAATCTAGGCTTAAGCATAAAGTTCATTCCATTTTAGCATTTTACTTAAACCATAGACAATTTGTTGTTGCAACCAAGATCACAAGAAGAAACACCATGCGCAGTACACAAGAAGTATCCTAGGAAACCCTTCTCAACAAGGGAATAAAACCCAACCAATTCTTTGCTATATTATTCAAGAGAAATACCTTCACCACCAAGAAACCCTAGCACACAAAAGGGTGCTGACAAAACCTGAAAGACTAGTGCCCAAGAGAGGTGCGCACTTTTCCCAAGTAGATGTACTTGCTAAAATTTCCAAACTCACACAAAATATATGATTCATCAATGGGGAATCTACCTTTACTTATTGATGGGTGTTATATATGCACTAAAAACACAGTAAAAAACCTCAATTAAATTGTCAACCCGTGGTAAGTAAACTTAGATTTGTAGAAAAATATATGCCAAAGGTAGAAGGGATGGTAGGAGTATAATCTAACTAATGAAGGTGGCTATCTAAGGCTAATATACTCAAGAAAAAATATCTAATGAGTAAACCCTACTAGTCAACTTGAAACTAGGTAACCTAAGTACTTTTGGGCCAAGGATCGATGGATATTCCCAAGAAAAGAAAGTCAAAAACCCTATTCAAAGCAAAATAGTTCAACAATAAGCAAAGGAAAAACTATTTAAGCATAATAATGAGCGACTAAAAAAAGCAAACTATTTTAACTTGTCAACCTAGATTCAATGAGAAGCTACCCTATGAAAGCAAGTAAATAAACAAGCAAGCAAAGACACCTAACTAACCTACTAAAGCAAGTAAATAAACAAGTAAGAAAAGATAACTATCTAACCTACTAAATCAATAGACAAGTAAGAAAAGACAACTAAATAACCTACTAAAGAAAATAGACAAGTAAAAAAAGACAACTAACTACTGCAACCAATCAAATTAAAACTTCTCATTGAACAAATATCTAGCCTAAGAGGCAAGTGGACTAAATGCTTAATTCAAAACTATTTCTAATGCATGAAAGGAAATCTATTTTATTGAAAGCAAGAAGAACTACCAACTAGTGCTTAATATATGATAAGAAAACTACTATCTAATCTATCAAAGAAAAGTCTCTCTATCCTACAACAACAATAAAACTTTATTCTAATCTATGAAAGAAAGAAACTATAGCTATGAAAGCGGGAAAACTATTTCTTTTAATACCCTATTAGCCAAAAACAATGAGAATTTAGCCATGACAAAACAATGTTAGATACCCTGCATATTCATGTATAAACCATCAACAACATAACAAGATCATCATTATACTTCTATTCTACATAAGAAAAATTTATACTTAAACTCAATCATTAACTAAGAACTACAATTGCAATCTAACTCTAGGCAAGAAATTACGTAAAATGAAACTACGCTATGTCTATTCTAACAATTCAAACTGCAATAAGGAAATGATTAAAAGAAGAAATTAAACTATGATATTGAAAAGTAAACTAACAATCTACATTAACCAACAACTAATTAAAAAAGATCTATATAAAAATGAGATAAACATGCTATAATTAAAAGTTGAAATTAATTCTATCCATCCATCAAATCCCTGTCAAAGAAAACCCAAATCAAAACTCTATTCTATTCTAATTAAAACTTTGTTTTAAACTTGACTATAAAATCATAAATCAAAGCATAATATAACATCTAATTGCACATGGGGCTAGTATAGAGACTTGCAAGTCTGTTCCTAATCTACAAGATCAATGCATGCTAACACATCTCATCATTCTAACCTGCAAAAGAGAATCAAAACAATTAAACTACAACAAACTAGTTAACACAATAAAAATATGCATGTACAGAAAATAAAGAGAACATATGAAATGCATAAACAAACATGAAGACAGTTACCAGAATGTTGGTGGGCCCCCCAAAAAGTCATGGTCACTCTCTAAAAGCACACCACGAACTCAGTAGGTCGAATTCACCATAAAAACTCAAAAACGCAGTTCAGGCATAATCTGGCAATGTAAAAAGTTAAAACAGAGTAAAATTGTTTTTCTGTGTATCACACTGAAAATTCTAATGCTTATTCTACTTAAAAATCATCTGACCACCTCAGTGGTATTTATAACGTTTATAGACCAAGTGGTAGACCACAGGAGGGTCGAACCACTTCTAATTTCGGCAAATTACAATAAATGATGCCATAACTGATAAAACAAAGAGAGCCAATAATCACCCTCTTGAGCAACTAAAACTGAGTTGTCAGGAGATCAGTAGAAGGAGGGGGCAAGCATGAACAAAACTCACGTGCCCAATTTTCCCATCACTGGCCACCAATACCATAACCGCCAAGTCGCCCTACGTTTTTGTGCAAAACGTAGTGCTGGACAGAGTGTCGGATCAAGTGCCAGAATGAGTACTAGAAGGAGTGCCCTATCAAGTGTCAGAAGCAGAAACGTGGTGAGCTTTTTCCCTGTAACACCATAAAAAAGTGAATTAGATCTTGGTAATCATAAAACATGATGAATTATATGTAATACAAACATTAAACATGAATCACACGTACCTTATGTCGATCATACCATTTTATCATAAAATTCTTCAAAAATCTCCTTTAAAATATGAAAAACACATATGTACATGTGGAAAAAGTGTATAATAACCATCATAAAAGTGATCATATCTTGGGCCCAACATTACCCCCACAATTACGATTTTGCAAGTCCCACTACAAACAAAAATAAGTTAGCCCTCGTGACTAGGCTTGCTGAGGAGGATCGGCTTTGGAAGCTTCTCCTTCTTGTTGTGAAGACTTGGCCCTGTGCCTCTTTTGTTGCTTCAGCTATGCTCTGAGGCTGCGGTTAGATTTGGTCATATCATCGACCAATCATTGAAGAGAGTTAACTTTTGTTTGAAGGACTGCATTGTCATGATGAAGGTGTGTATCTATTGTCTTCCTTTTCGCCAACTATTGGATAAGATTATCATTTTCCTTCTGTAGCTCCTCTATGGTTGGGGCAGATTCAGTGATCTCCAAGGAAGGCTTAGATCCTTTGAGGGATGTGGAAAATATATCAGTTTTAGGATCTAAATTGGGCATGGGTGAAGTAGGAGTGATGGGAGATCGGTAAGGTGAGGTAGATTCTGATTTTGTTTTCCTTAGTGGCTCTAATCCATCCCCATAAACTTCCTAGGTTTCTTATGAGGGCTGTCAAGGTTAGAGGACACTTGGATAGGATCTAAAGCAGGTGGAGGTTTTTCATAAGGCTTGTCTCTTGTGCTCTGGGTACTCTTCCGAAAGGGTCCTTTACCAAATCGATTGGCTCCCCTCTTGTTTGTGGGAATGATGGGAAAGTCTTGTTGCATTAATTCTTGGAGATTTTTAGGTGTAGGATCAAGAGAGAGTGAAGGAATTGGGGGGTTAACAATAGGCTTCTTTTGGTCTTTGCTCTTGGTGTTTTTACCCGATGAAGAAGTAGGGATATCAACAAGATTTTGGCATTGTTCTGACAAAGAGAGGGTTTTTTCAAGGGGGTTTGAAGTTCTTGGAGACCGAGGTTTGGATGGAGAGATATTTTTTAGGCTAAGTGGCTTTTTGTCGGTCTTAACTATCAAGTGAGGGTTTGCAAATTGGTAGATAAAGGCATCCCAATTTTTCCCCTGTTTCTCTAGTTCAGCAAGAATGAGGAGTTTGATCAAGCCATGGTGGAAGAGACCATTGTGGGGTTTAGTCGCATTTTTCCTCACTTGAGAGGACATCATCTTCTCCAAGATTTTGAGAAAATAGAAGGGGAAGTTCAAGGGTTTGTTGAACAGAAAATGAGCCAACAATCTAAAATGAAAAGATTTGAAAGTAGAGTATCTACCTTCACATGTAATTAACCTTGTGATGACGATGAGGGGATTGATCAATTATGCCTTTATCCACTCCTCAGCATACCCTTTTTCTCCTGAAATGCTCTCGAATTTGGGCTTAAACACCCTGATATAACTTGAGCGCGGGAATTGGTGATTTTTGAACCATCTATCTCTCATTCTTGGGAGCTTTGTAGCTGCAACAATGGACTCTTCTAAAACTTTAAAGGTAAGAGACCCTACATGTGTTGTCTTACCATCGAAACCGACTACAAATTGCATGGAGAGGCCATCATCGTGGCCCTACAAGCTAGACAAAAATGTCCCCTAGCCTACGCGCAAAAACACTTCTTTGCACTGTGCAAATTTGGGAATGGAAAACAAGTCTGCATATGAGGAGGGTTTGTACCTCCTGGGCATTTTGATAGAGGTGAAATTTACCAAGAAAGGGTGTAATCGAGCCAAACAATGGCATGAATTGGGCACAGGATGAACGCGATTTAGACAGGGGACTAATTGGCAGAGGTTGGGTGCGATTTCTTAACGCAAGGGAGAGAAAATGGAAAGGGAAAATGAGATAATAGAGTGCCCAACCTACTTTTCAATGCATCTATAACTGAGTAGGTTACCCACATGTGCGCATGAGCTGCCATGTGTGGGAATTTTTGAATTCAAAGGCTCATTTTTGGAGCAATATAATGATGCGTGGTTAGATCAATGTCCAAGTCTTTTGAATTGGACATTTGATCATAAACATATGAGGCATCTTTAATCAATGATTGCAGCTAATTAAATTGAATGTATATGATTTCCAGTTACCTAGAATCTAGGACAGTTACTGGTGTGCAATTCACATGGCACTTCGTTCGGCACCTCAAACGACATCTCATACGGCACCTCATACGATACTTCATCTGGTACCTCTATGTTAAGTGAATTTTCACCTCTTATAATGGATAGCCTGCAAATTTGAAGTGTTTTTGACAATCACAGTAGTGAATGAGCAGAGGAAGAATACTCCATGATCACTCAGTATTCTTTCATATGACATATAATGTCAAAAACCTACAATGAACAGGTTATAACAAGCAAAAAAATGTATTGTCAAACCTACAATATGCATCTTGTATGAAAGATAAACCGATAAAGAGTGGTCTTTTAAGTATGTGTTCAGTAATTTATAGCACACAAGAGTTAAGAATTTCAAAAATAACATGACTATCAATGTAATAACCTGTATCATAGAAATAATACAAAAATTCTTGCAAATATCTACTTCTCTAGGCAATGATCATTTGTCATCTCATGAAACCCTCCCCCCACACCTAAGTATTATCACACCTCACAATCAAAAGTATAGGAAACTAGTCAGTATCCCCCAATAGCTGAACATTTATAGTATGTCAAGTGTTAAGATAAAATTTCACAGCTTGGTCTGATGAAACAGTTAGAATATGGCCCCACCTATAGGATAAGAGATCCTATATATAGATAAGAAGAGGTAGGAAAGAGAGTTTCAAGATAGGCTTAGAGTCAGTTCCCAATGGAAAGTTGATGGAGCTCATTAACCTTAGCTTAACTAAACATACTTCATGTAAAATTTGTCTGCAATTAATGTCGTACATCGAGACAAGTTTAAATTTATTATTTATTTTTGTCATTTACCATCCTCACTAGGTAGAATGCCTCGCTGCCAGAAAGCCTGTTTAGTACTCCAGCGGGTTTACCTAGTCATACCACAGGCCGGTACCCACTGCCAGCAAACCTATTCATTATCCCAGTGGGTTAGCCTCTTAAAACCTCAGAGACTGGCCCTCCATCCTTGAATATTTTAGTATAAGATTGCTTATGCAAGAAGATGGGGGAACAAATCTGCACACAACTTTTTTCTTTCTCTTTTTTCAATTGGAATGGTATTTATGTTAGAGGATGACTTTCCATTATATTACTTAGTGATTGTGCCGATGTAGGGGGTACTTAAGAGGACATGGACTATCTAAATATATGATATAATCAAGCTATTTAGTGTGTAGTGGATGGTACCATTGAGAAAGAACAGAAAGGTATCTCTAGGCTCAACTTACTTTCTTTCTTTGTAGTTATTGTGATGTTTCCATGACTAACCGCTAATTAGACCTCCTTGTTACTCTTTGATAAAGACACTTGACTCACTCACTCAGTTTTCTTGGAAAAATTGTACAAGAGACCTCTAGACTTGATATTTATGGTATCACTTCCTTATACAATGGTGAAGAGTTTCAAGAGAAACTGCATTAGAATGCCTTAAAAATGATAATTCTTGCAAAAATATGGCTAATTACAGTAATTCAATATTCATTTGATGCTTAGTGAACACAAAATTTAAGTATAACAATGTTTTGAAGAAAGATTCTTGAAATTGTGTACTCCTGGTGAAATAAATACTTACAGAAATATCTAGAATTTAACAAAATTCAAAAACTATTTACATATATATAGTAGGAAATTCAAAAAATCTTTCAAGAACAAGGGGGGACTTCCCCATATACTAAGGCCAATGCCTTGTCAGTTGACATGACCTGTAGAAAATCCTCTCTGGAAATGGGCTTATGATAAAATTTAAGTCGGTGTCCATTTACCACAAAGGAGACTTGTCCATCGTCAATTATTTTAATTTTTACAACTCCATTGTCATATACAGTGTCTACCTTGTAAGGGCCCAACTAGTGGGTGGTAAGTTTTCCTTTGAAGGTTTTGAATCGGGAATCAAACAACAGGGCCCAATCACCAGGCTGGAAGTGCTTCTTCTTGATGAACTTGTCATGCCACTTGCTCCTCTGGTTTTGGACTAATATTGTCCATTGGATGGCATCTTGTCTGATTTCATCCAACTCATTCAATTGTAGGGATCATTGCTTTTGAGCCTCATCCATGTTCAATCCTAATTTTGCAGCAATATGTAAGGTCCTTACCTGGAATTCTATAGGTAAAAGTACTTGTTTCCCGTACACTAGCTCATAAGAGGTATGCCCAGTGGTATTTCTCCATGTAGTCTAGTATGCCCACAAAGCCTCTGGGAGCCTATCAACCCAATCCTGGTGATGTAACTGAACGGTATTGGTCAAGATGGCTTCCAGAAATTTGTTTGTAGATTCTACCTAACCATTGGCTTGCGGGTGGTATGGAGAATATTTACAATGTTTAATGCCATATTTCTCTATTAGCTCTTTCATCATCTTAGAAGTGAATTGAGTGCCTTGGTCGGTAACAATTTCATGAGGGACACCGAAGCGGGTAAAGATGTCTTCAT
>JASDQU011178691.1:0-16647 GCA_032191745.1 Picea mariana
GATTTATGTCATAGTCCATTCTAAAAATCAAAAATCTAGGAACACATAAAAGCAGGATGTAAACTAGCCTTCCCAAATTAGAGAATAGACGAAACCCTCATTCCATACTTAGCCAGTTTTTGGATCGCGGGTTCTCGGGTTGGGGACCTGAAAAGCGGGTTTCTATTGTTCCATGACCTTCAAATAGCACCGAGAGTTCTGTGATGTACAATTTGATAATGGGACCTGCAGACTATTTGAATTTCAAGGGGCTTGTGTCCCAAAAATTTAACAGTCGGGAATTACTTTTCTTTACATAGGTTTAACACACAGTGGTGGGAAAATGTACAAAAAATATAGTAGCAATGTCTATTATACAGGGTGGTGGATAGGAGGACCAAATAAATAGCATTATCAAATTAGTTTTCTTTAAAACAGGGGCTTGTGGATACAAGAAATTGGAATGTATCAAACTATAGGTTCCTGGAGAGCATAAATTGTACATAGCAAAAATGTAATTTTTTAAAGTAGATATTTACTTTTATACATACGAAATATGTACTTTTATAGAGCATGTACGGAGCCCTCATTCTATATAGTGTGACAGAGCCCAGATTACATACTTAGGCAGTTTTTGGAGTGTGGGTTGTCGAGCTGGCGGGCTGAAAATTGGAAAAAAAATGAAACTTGTTACATATTCCTGGAAATTTAAAGAAACATATATATGTGTGAAATATGATATGTCGAATTTGAGTGAGTGATTTATGTCATATTTTATTTTGAAAAAGAAAAAAAGAGAATAGAGATAAAATAAACAGAATGACTTCACATTCAACATAGCTGAAGATAAAAAATCCAGGAAGACATAAATATATAAGGAGACAAAAGAATAGTTTTATTTGAAATATATGAAAAAAATAATAGTTTGTTACATATCCCTAGAAATGTAAATGCATTTGTCATATAGATTGGGATTGGGGCTCCCATGGACCATAACAGAAATATGTACAAGAAATAGGAGTTATTCTTGTGGGGTATTAGCTGGAGGTATTCTGCTTGCAAATCAAGCATGAAAGACTTACTGTTTTTTGAAAAATTCAATTGTTCACAAATTGCACATGCAATGGAATGAGTGTCTTTCATTTGTTTCATGTAGGTCTGTCTTGCATTTTTTTTTTGCAGGGAAGTATGGGTAGAAACTATTTCCTGTTTTTCATGTACACCACGAACTGCCACAGTTGCATGACCATTTTGGGATATGCAATCACACATGTTTATGTTATGTTCTGCACGAACAAATTTCTTTACATTGTCATATGTGAGTTTCTCTCTAAAAGGAAGTGTAGCAATGTATTTTTTTCTCTCACGCATGACCTTTTACAAGTTGTGGCAACTTACTCTACGTTTCTTTCCCAAGGGCAAGATGACCTGGTGGCAATTGGGATGAATTTCACTCTCACCCAGTTTCTTAGAAACTATTTTACATTTTTTGTTCAAGGCCTCTATTTGCTTATCAGAAGTTGAACAAATTTGACGAATAAGTTTTTTCAAATTGTGATAACTTACTCTACATTTTTTGTTTAATCCCTCTATGGTCTCATAACAACTGAAATGGATTCTACATATGTTTTTTTTGTTCAAGCCCTGTCTGCCCATATCGCAATCGGGAGGACTCTCGTTTTGACTAAAAAGCATTCCATGCGTATGCAGATTCGATGTCGTTTGGGTTGCATGCACACTCAACCCTGAACTACCGATATCTCCAAGAAAAGGTTCATAATGGATATGTGTTGTATTGTTTTTCAACGACAGGAGGTGAATTGTTCGATCGTAATTTGAATCGGTAACCTAGGAATAGACAGTGCCAATGGGCGAGGCCCACCAAACCTGGATCTTCACCCTGAATACCATAGACAACCATTGCAAACAAAATATACAACCCTCAATATTTCCTTCTTCATATGGAAGCGCCATGTTCACAAGGCATTCCTGCCAACTTCCAATTGTCGGCATATTTACCAAGAGATATGGGCAAAGGTGATGATGCAAGCACCTAAAAGCCTGTTCTCTGCCGCCTATAATCCCATTGCAGAAGGACTGTACAGTGTAAAGAAGCAGTGATTGAACATCGAACTCGACTGCTACCAAACAACAAATTGCATTAAACAGACTATCTCCACAACTAGACACAACATTTGTTGCCAGCCATAAACCATACCAATCTATGCCATCCAAAATCTATTTCAATTGTGATTGAAGGTCTTTAAAAATAACAGAAAAGTAGATACGAGGACCTTCTATATTGCATATGGACATTTTTCTGTACAATAGTGGTTCATAATGGCTACTGAGGGCATCGACATCATGGAACAAGATGCAATATGGATTGTCAAATGCAGTTTTGTTGAATAGTAGATATATTGTTTTTCTTGTCAATGATCATCTGCCAACTGATATATTCAGCCAGTTAGACAACCACCGAATACAAACTATATCTCCCCAAAGTGCCCTCTGATGTGTAGGCAGAACTGGAGATGCAAACAACCGCATCTGTGAAAAATACGTAGCCACATCATGTATTCCATGCAACTGCCGAAGAAAATCAGATTCCAGTTCGTATTCATAGGATTGCAAAGCCTCAACATCACCATTTTTAAAACAGGCCAAGAAATAATCTATCAATCCATTGCGTAGCTCGGTCGACGAATACCGGAAATGAAATAGAACCTGGAATGTATCGAAAAGGCAATCCCCAACAGTATACGGGAATGTATCCAATCTAATAAGGCCATTCCTATGCAAAACCACGTCAATGCTGTCATGTACAATGGACTGTGTATATTTTTCATACAACTCAACATCTATTACCTCTTTCATCTTTTCAACTGTCATTTTGAAGTTGTTTGCTAGATACTTTTAGTTTCTATCAAAACAGAGAAAAGCACAGGCAAAAAATAAAAACTAGCAAAATAAAAAAGAAAAGCAAAATAGCACACCAATCCAGGTATGTATCTTTAAACCTTCTTCTTCTCAAATTGAATCCCCCTAGTTCCCATAGCATATGAGAAGAAAACAGACCGACACTGGAAACTGAACCAAACAGAAGAAAGACCGTAAAAAAATAAAACCATAACTTAACTCAGTAGAAAGAAAACAGGCAGACGTAGTTTTTCGGCCCACAGAGTAGAAGCATACACTGCGTCTACACCCCGCCCGATGGTTCCCTCTTTTGATAGCTCCCAACTACATTTCATAAAACCCTCTACATTGCAATTTTCGGAAAAACTATGAACGCGACATCTTCCATATGAAGACACATTGTTTCCAGGAACATAAATTAAGAGCACATACAAAAATGGTCTGGAACAAAATATTGAAAATTACCAAGAACAGGGAAACTTACCCGTCAACAAAGGATGAGAATACCTTAATGCTAAAAAAATGCAAACCGCAACAACAGGTCCAACATCTTGCAAAGTTTAAGAACAACAAACCAGTGAACAACCATGAAGAGCTCTAACTGCAAGTGCAGGACCTCAACTTTGCAAAGTTGAATCAAACAAGAACCAAAATCATGGAGCGAAACAACGAACAAGGATGGAGCACAAGAGCAAGGATTCCGGGCATGAACAAAACTGTATTGCAAGGCATCTGTACAATAAACATTTAAGACTGGCAGATCTCTTAGGTAAATAATTAAGACAATAAGGACCATCGAAGGGCGTAGGCCTGTGCAAGCATTTAAGAAAAGATGCAGCGTGGCAGGACTGTTCTCTCGAAGCACGCAACAATAAAGCAAAAAACAGACATAGCAATATCTTGGAGAATGTATTCAAGCCAACAAAAAATGCTAAGGGGAAACATTCGAACTAATGCTAGCATTAAACCATGTTCCACGAATGCATAACAAAATTTATGATTCAAAAAGACCATATACTACCAAATACTTTGGAAATGCAAACATATTTTACATTGAGAATAGCGAAGGCGGAAATAAGACCTCCAATCCGTTGTCCAATCAGATCTTGACAAACATGATACTTTTTATTATATAAAAATCGATATTTTCACTTCCCTTGTTCCAAAATAGACAATAACAAAATATTTCTGGTCAACGCACAAGCTAATGCTAGGTCAACGATTTATCGATCACTATAGTCCCTCTATGCCGTAGTCCCTCTATGCCTACGACATGGACTAATAATAATTTATTATACATGCAGGTTATATTGTAATTCGTCTCAAACTAATTTGACTAAGATTAGCTTACAAAATTTTTAAAACTTTTATAAAGTCTTTTAAAATTTAATAAAATTTAAATATTAAATTGAATATTTTAAAAATTAGAAAATAATTAAAAAAAAAAAAAAATATAAAATTTTATTTTTTCATTGGTTTGATTTGTATGAATTGATTAATTTTATGTGGTTTTTTAAATAGAATTTTCAGAATAAAAATTTGTTTAAAAAATTAAAAAAAATCTTCGAACTGTCATATATTCTCAAAAATTTAATACATATAAAAGTACTTTACTTTATCATTAATACATAGTTTCCTAAGAGATCCATTGTTGCAATGTCATCCACTCCTTATTCGTCGACCCCATCAATCTGTGCTACTTTTAGTTAGCTCATAATTTTCACACGAACCCATGAAAATATTCTCAGATCTTGGTGACTATACCGTGACTGACTAGTTGTAATAAAAAAATTAATAAAGCAATAATTAAGGGCGTAGGCTATTCATTCTATGAAATGGAGCCCAATGGGATGTCTCCGGCACCGGAACCCCATCCTTTAGAATGACCGACTGACCATCAATGCAACTCCTTGTTCGGATTGGCCCCATTCCGCCCGGGCCCACAACTCTGTCAGTTTCTCCCCTCCGCAATGCCTCGTTCCGCCAGTCCCGTCGCTGTAGTTGGACATCCCCTCGGGAATTCAATATAGGGTGGAGGATGGGTGTCTATTGCAAAACTCCTCTCGTGCCCCTCCTCCCCTGTTTCAAAATCAGGATTGGATTTCTCTTAAACTACGACTCCTTCTCTGTAGAAACTAAACCACCTCCTGCTTGAACCTGCTCCTAAATCCAGGACCTGCACCTGGTTGGTGAATTGCTCAACGATATAATATTTGACTGACTGCTAGATATTTGAATTTCAACATCATAGATATAAAGGGAAAGTAGCTAATTACAGTATCTGATTTGCATCCCAAATCACCGTATGTATGAAAATCCGAAGTTGGGTCAAACTAGAGATGCATTCGTTCCTCCCTATCTCCACCTCCATCTATGGACACATTTGTTTGAAGACGATATAGGCTTCCATGTCTGCCCTTGAGGAATTCAAAGTTTATTTCATCATGGTTGGAGTTCTCCTGATTCGTTAGCTGCAGATTGAATATATATTAAATCTTCAACTGGACTGATCAAATTGATTTTAAATAGAGACAAATCATAAATGAAATGATTTTTTTTTTTTTATGGGTTTCATTCATTTGTTATTATCAGGAGTAAGGAGTTTGTCTCTCCATTATTTGATCTGGTCATATCAGGCATAGCACCTACTTTGTAAAGGACCAAAATAATCATGGATAGAGAACCAAAGATAAGACTTATTTTCATGAAAGTCAAGAGGGCTCTTTTGAATTCATGGACATAGTTTCTACACTTTCACCCTGTCCCTTCATACCATTAGAGAATACAAATTTTAAATGTCCCCTTCATACCAAAGAAAATATCACATCCTTGAGAGGATGAGAGTTACATCCTATTATACAATGCAAAAAAACATTTGCACAATGCATCTATCTTCCATGTTAGCATAGAAGAAAGAAAAAAAATGATATTTCCTTATCATACAATGAGTTGAGAATCTTTGCACCAAGTGAAATTCTTGAATGATGCCAGAACCTATTGAGGGACATAGATACTTTCTTCAATGGCTAGAATAACCCATTTTGTGGCAAACTGACTTTCCAAAGTTGAAATTACACTTCAGACCATGATCTCACAGAAAGGAAAAAACATTAGTTGTAGTAATATAATTTCAAATGGTATAGCATGTGTGTAGAATTCTAAATGGCATCATGGTCAATCAAACGAATGTTGCAACACTCTTTGTTGTTGTTTCATGTCATGGTTGATCTATGATAGAAAATGTATTCTATTTGAGTAGTTCCAGATTTCATGTGTCCATGGTTAGGATGCTATAGAAATCATATGCAAGAAAAAACATATGAAAAATAAAACTTTCTCCTTGTTGTTGATGTTGTCTTTGCATTTTACATGTCTGAAAATAAATATAAGGAATTTGCTTTCATGATCGTGCAGTTGGAAATTTACAAACCAAGAAATTGTCATTGTTTGTTGACCACAACAACAAAAAACAACACAAAATTAGTTTGCATTAATCATGAAAGATGATGCTCTATTCCAAGTCATTGGTAACAATTCATGGACAGTTGCAAGGAATGGTGTCAAGTCTACTGGATCTTTTCAGAGCACAAGAATTGTTTGAAGAGCATCCAAGAACAGTTTTGGGGAGATTTATGGATTTCAGACATTTAGGAACCTGGAGAATATTTTCCAAACACTTTATGGGCATATTTTTGTTGAATTACCATATGGATTTGGGCCTAAAAGGATGATTTTTGTTGAAATATCTTAAGGAGACGAGTAATTTCATTAACACACATGCAATTTCTTATGTTAAATTGGTTAGAAATACAAATTGGCAGTGCATGCATTTAAAACAAGCATTAAAAATAAGTCACATATACAATATAGTATATAACTGAATATGAAAGAAACATTAAGAGACTAACCAATTATGGTTTTCGAGCTGTCGAACCTGCCAACATTTTAGCAAAATTATCCAAGAGTTTCTTCTCCTCATTTGCAATGCCTTCCTTTGAAAATTTATTTGCATTAAAAATATTTCATCCAGATAGTAGCATGAACATAATAAAATAACTAGTTCAGAAGGAAAAAAGGATCTAGACTAAGAAATTAGTCTACCTCAAATTTTCTTTCAAGATCCTCCAACTTCTTGTCGTGAACTATTTGCATTTCTTCCACAAACTAACTAAGCTTAGATGAATTTCTTTCAAGTGTTGCAAGTAAATCTGTATTGACCTTTGAAATTATCCTCTTGGACTCTATGGTTCTTTGAATTGCGTACACTCATGGAATTTTGAAATATAAAATTGTTAACTTGGTAGCAATTCACTTGAATTTTGTGAAAGGATTTGACACCCATACAACAGTTCAAAAGTTAACGAAAGATTGGATACATGACAACCTCCCATTGTTGTTTGGAATATGAAGCCATTGTGGCCTCTTGCTTGGACAAAGAACTATGAAGTTCACCCAGCAATGCCTTTGCATATAGAACGATTTTTCCCACCAACTGCATGGCAAAAAATGAATATTAATAAGGAACAAAAACACATGAATAGATTTTTTATTGATCCAATCCTTGCAAATATTATATAGCAGATTTCAAGAAGTCTTATAGTCTCAAGAGTATAAGCATGCATATATAATGTTGAGTTGAGCCTGCCAAGAGTAGACACATAATTTTCATCAAGCGCATTAGCTAGGTCATGTAGGCTCCTGACTCTAGAGCCATAGATTGTCTTCAACTTCTCAACCTTGTTTATGAGATCTTCTGTAGCCTGTGAAAACAATGCAGTTGTACATCAAAACTGGATAATTTCAAATAGGTGAAACAACTACCAAAAAATCATAAGGTTGTTGGCTCAATGTTTCACCTACCTCAATTTTTGTAGAGAAAAAGGATTTTATTTGATCTTCCATAGTTTGTAGTTGTCATTGTTGTTGGATCACAAAACCTTCAATAATCTTATGCAGCACTTCAAGCTGTTGAGTTAACTGTATTTGAAATTTCTGGACTAGTTCTTTGTTTCCAGTTTCTATCTTATCCTTACGCTCTGAAGAAACAAAACAAAATAAGTAAGCATTCTTCAACAACTTATGAGTCCAGATTAAAGCATAATACATCAACATTTAAAGGATAGTGAGTACCAATTTTAGAAAAGAATCATGTTACATCTTGTGTTGTGCTCTCTTGAATACTCCCATATTTTTTACCATGAAATTTAACATGCCAATTATAAACCCACATTAGAAAACAAACAAAAAGAATCAAGGGACAAGTCAAGAAAAGATAGAATTTGAAGATATATTGCCTGCAAATTGATGCTTTACATGAAATACTATCAGATGTATTTTCACCCATCAAATGTGAAAAGCAACAATTGACACTGGAAATTAGAAATTAGAGAAAAGGAGTCCAAGGATCAAGAAAAAATGAAATCTGGAAATATATTACTTGCCAAGTGTTTCTTTACATCAAATACCCACATGTTTCGTTTAAATTCAAAAATTCCATTTCAAAATTCTTGTATATATCTGGCTATAAATTATATGTTCTTCGGGTGGGTGGGCCTAATAGTTAAGAACATGTGTTTCCTATGTGGAGGTCACATGTTTGACTCTGAAGGGGGGTAGGGTATGTACACCTCCATAGAATAAGCAGTCAAATCACTGTGTGCAGGGGGTCCCATGTCCCATAAACACGAGGGTCTCATACATTAAGTTTTTCATCTGGCTAGGTTGTGACCTTATATTAGATAATAATAATAATAATAAAGGTTCCTAAATATTAAAAACTTGATTTTCCTACTAAGAATAGCAGTCCCTGAACAAGTTTCTCAATGACACATAGGGAAATGTGGGCAACCATCAAAATCCAATCCTGAGAGTCTAAGTGGAGAAAGGAAATAATACAGAAGATTGGAGAAGAAAGGCGGCTTCCAGGAGGCCCACCAACTAAACCCCTAAAAGCTTAACCAATGTGAATATTTTCAGGAGTAAGTTAATGAATAACGAGACAAGCAAATCAAACCTATTCATGTGTTGACAAGGAAGACTTATTCGTCTACAACTGTTGCTATCGACAGAATAAGAAATAAGACTTTCAACTACTCAACCAAGGTTCAAGTCACATGGAACCACTCACGTAGAATTATATCAATGCAGTGTGTGTGTTTTATATAGCTACGTGTATGTTTATGGTAATAAATTGAGTTATTTAGAATATTATCATTTCTAATTGTAAGAGAAGGCTTAAAATGCAAATCTTATGAATGGTGTTATATTTTTCCTAATATGTTTGTATATTGTTTGTAGACATTGATACAAAATGTTAAATAAATGGAAGACTATCATGGACCTCCCGGTGCAAGACCCCACAGACAAGATCATCTTTTCTAATGAGGATTTGGTCTGGTCTAAAGTATATGGAAACACATTGAGCATTGATCGAGTTGCAAGAATCCCTTTACTTAGAGTTCCTAACTTTATTAGAGGAGAAGAAAATAATCCAATAGCTTCGTGTACTTTCATTCGCTGACAAAACAAACCCCCAAGCTCAAGGGCTAGTGCTACCAAGATATATGAGTTGTAAGTATTTTAAAAGTTTCTTGATTAACTGTTGGTAACAATAACACTTTATTATTTCTCATATGTATTAACATTTCACAATTTCTTATGTAATTATTATTGCTCATATGACCCACAGGAAAATAGAGGAAAAGAGATAACACAATCATTTGTGCAAAAGAGGGGTTGCCAATGCCATTTTATAGTAAAGGCTATGGTTCAAAACCCTAATATAGAAATTTTGAAACATAACATGGATGAGCATGAAGATGAGAATGGATGGCCCTGTCATGGCGAACATGACACTTCAGGTGAGTCTAGGTCCAAGCATAAGCCAAGGCTTTCAAGGGACATGGTTTCATACATGGAAAGTTGTTTTTTTTTTTAGGTGCCTATTGACACAGTGTGTAAAATGCACATAAAGAAATATGTTGACATGGATGCGGTAGATCGAGATAGGGACTTTTATTGTGTAGAAAATATGTTGCGAATATCTACAATCATTTGATGAAAATGAACTACCAGTTGAACAAAAAGGAGGAAAAGAGTGTGAGCCTTTGATATGAAAAACACAAGGATGTTTTTTTCTTTTACCAGAAGCCCAATGGTGGAGATATCCCTTTCATATCTAGAATCCAAACAAAATGGATGTTGATACCATGGTTGGGCTATCAAATAATAGCATAATAGCTTTGGATTTAACATTCAATACAAATAAATATGGGGTGAGTGTGTTGTCAATGATTGATTTAGTATAATCATTTGATTTGGCTAGTTCAATATTATTGATCACCTAAATTGGAATACACATGTTTTTTTTTAATATGATAGTATCGGTTGTACACACTCATGGCTTTCGATGAACAACAAAGTGGGGTTCTAGTAGCATGGGTGGTGGCATCATGAAACACATAAGAAGATATCGCACTATGGTTGGAGCACCTCATGCATAGTTGCTACCAAATACATCCTGATTGGAAAGTGAATGCCTTCATAGTTGATGATGCATTGGCTGAAATCACCGCCAAATACATTCTGATTGGAAAGTGAATGCCTTCATGGTTGATGATGCATTGAGGTAACTTCAAATTTGTTATTTTACATTGTAACTTATATTTACACGAAAATTGTCTCACCTAAAATGAATTGAATGTGGCAGGAGAATCACAAGGACCGAAGTGATCTTGTGTGTTTGGTATGTACGGAGGGCATGGCTAAAAAATGTGAATCATTTGGCTAGTAGTCCATAAAATGAAAAAAAGATGTTCAATTAACTAGGTTGTATCATGAAGAATTGTTCCAAAGATGAAGTGGGAAATGCAATCAATTGCTTTTCCATCCAATTCACAAATGAAGAGAATTTTTTGTACTATTTTCAAAAGAATTGGGTTACTGGTGATAAGATTGGTAAGTCCACATACTCGTTCTTTTGTTTCCATGTTTGTGTTTCATAAACATGAGATATCTTCACTAACTTGGTTTTTTATATTTAGGGATGTGGGTCAAAGGATGTCGAGATTTTCCCCATGAAAATAAAGAGACAAACAATGTTGTTGAGTCATAGCATAGTTACTTGAAGACAAACTTTCTATCCGATCGAAGAAAAAAATGTGCTCATAGGATGGATTGGCTATTATATATACTCTTGATAAATGTTGAAGCTTGTTACTGGTTCAAGGAAATTTTGAAAAGAGAAGGGTATTTGAACAACTTCAAGAAAGAGAAGCAACTTGAATCGTCAATAGAAAAGGCTATAAGAGTTCCAGATAGTGATTGAAAACCTCACGAGAGCATATCTCACGCTTACTGGGTTATAAGTCAAACTAAACCCAATAAGCAATATCTTGTCACTTGGTATTGTACCAATTTTATAGCTTGTGATTTCCTATGGTCTATTCGCGACAACATTTGTAAGCATGCCATAAAGGTGGATTGGTTGTATTCTTCTTTAGGGGATTCAAACCCTTTATTGGACCAAGATGCAACAATCAATTCATTCAATGCGCCTCCTGATATAAGTATAGAGGTGCCAAGCCTTGATCTAGATGATAACACAACTATTATGTCTAGAGACAATGTTGATCAAGATGTCGAGGGACTTCAGTTGGCTAGATAGGATTTGTTTGGATACTTAGAGTTGCCTTGAAACAGTCCTCTTGCTTATGCATTTCTATCATGGCCCACACAGGAATCCCTTTATAATATTAGACGACGAACATTAAATACTTGAATATGAAGATCGACGACCCTCATCACAATGTATCACATCCATCGATGAGTTTTGGTGTTGGAGGTTTGTAAAAAGTCTGGATGTCTCGACGCTGAGATACATCAAGTTCCATGGTGGCCCCACAATTTGTATTGAGGTTTGATTAAGAACAATCAACGGTCCAAAAAAGTCTTGGGATCCATATCAACGACATACATTATATCACCCCATTGTGGTTGATTGTTGATCAACAACTTAGATTGATCGTGTTCCTTCACGCTTAAGCATGTGGTCATTAGCATATGGGTCATATGATAAATAAGTTTAGCACCCAAATTTAAGCCTGTGGTTCCATCATATGGTCACATAGCGAAATGAAAAAGCTTATCACTTGCACGAGGCAATTTTGAATTTTTCTTCTAATTCGAATTCTTGTTCAATTAATGAACCCTACAGAACTATTGGAGTTCTAAGATAGAGAACCAATCAAGATTGGTCATCAATAAATATTAGAAAATGTAAAATATTAATAAAGGTATGTCAATCATGAGTTTTTTCCCCACCAAAATCACCTTTCTTCATTAATATATTGTATATGTTTGAAGAAAAACTAGTGGGAAATTTAATCTTCCTTATACCCTTTTTTACAACAACACCAGGGATGATTTTAAGGATGGAAATTTATTTTAAAATGTAGAAACCTTGGCAAATCTTACTAATCCTTCATATGCCAACTATAAATGTTTGGCGATATTTTTGTAAAAATATTCAAATTTCTAAGGATTTTATATAGTTTTTATAAAATTTTGGCGATTTTTAGGGTAAAATAATTTTATCTTATAGAATTTGGGCGAATCATTTTTAAAATAGAGAATCTCGTTTTTGGAAAAACCATGAAAAATTAGCCCATGAGCGAAATTTATCCCCTAAAATCATCCATGAACAACACTCTCTTGCTTTATTAATAATCTTGAAATATTGGTTGATTTTCTATCACTATAAGAATGCATCAAATGTTGCATTACCTTGGTTTCCTTGTTGTCACTAATAACTTTAGCATTTTTTATTTTTATTCCTCCCACCTAAAATTTTCGATAGTTAGTATGTGACATCCTTTATAATTTGCATTGTGTCAAATAAATGAGCTACTTGTAGTTTCTCATAGTAGAGAAACTGACTAAATTGGATGGAGTATTGTTTCAAACCTTGTGGAATCCCACCCCAACAACCTTTTGGAAACATAAATGGAAATAGATTTTTTATTAGAGTAAATAGAAAAAAAAATATAAAAAATATTAGAACAATATGGATGTAACTAAAACCATTTTCTTACCACAATTCTTCTCAAATGATTTTTTCCATAGTTGAGGCATCCTTCTTCATGGTTTTCTCCCAGCCTCTTCCTCCCTATTAAATATATTGTTTTTTGTTGTAGTTCAATACCTATTGTTCCTAGGGAGGAAATCAGGGAAAATTTTAGGGGCTAAATTTCGCCCATGGGCTAATTTTCCATGTTTTTTCCCAAAAAACGATTCACCATTCGGAAGAATATTCACCCAAATTCTATAGGACAAAATTATTTTACCTTAAAAATCGCCAAAATTTTATAAAAACTATATAAAATCCTTAGAAATTTGAATATTTTAACAAAAATATCGCCAAACATTTATAGTTGACATATAAAGGACCAGTAAGATTTGCCAAGGTTTCTATATTTCAAAATAAATTTCTGTCCTTAAAATTATCCCTGGAGGAAATGCATGTACTCATTATTATTAGAGTAAATGGAAAAAAATATATAAAATTCTTGGAACAAGTAACAAATATGGATGTAATTGAAACCATTTTCTTACCACAATTCTTATCAAATGCCTTTTTCCATAGTCAAGGAATCATTCATCATGGTTTTTTCCCATCCTCTTCCTGCTCATTAAAGAGATATTTTCCCATAGTCCAACACCTATGGTTCCTAGGGAGGAAATGCATGTACTCATCATACACCTCCTTTCCTAAACTTCTTGAACATCTAAATATTTTTACAGGACCAGATATTGGACCTGCATGTTTGAAGACTTGAAAGATATAAATTTTTTTTTATACAATACCAAAATATTCAAAAAAAAAATGTGAATTAATAGAGGATATATAAAGTTAGATTGCAAATTACACACCACAAAATTGTGTTAGCCTAATGCATCGTTAACTGTCCATGCAATTATTCTATGGAATTGAAATTGTTTTTCACCTATTGGTTTGGAGATATCATAGATAATGATGTGGATCTTAACTTTAAAATTTCATCAACAATAGGCTCAAGAAATACATTGATATATTTAACTTGGTACTTACCTAGTTATTTGAAAATACAAATAATCAATTCTTTGTACACACAAAATATGTAACAAAATTAAAAAAGAATTGGTATGTTGTGAACATTCCTAAAAGTAAATACCTAGAACAATTAATGGCAACATTACATGCTCTCTTTTTATTGACATCCAAGGAAGAATATTATTATTAATAGAAAAAAATGGCCAAATTGAGTAAATGGATCTAAGTTGTCCAAATGGATTGACACAATTAGCTTTCATTGAAAGTCTAGCATTACAAGGTTGTTATTTAAAAATAAGTCTTGTTTCCTTAATGTCCCTAAACACAAAATCATCTCTAGGAATTCACATAAAACCATATTCACTTCTCTTCCGTGCATGATAATCCATAAACTACATGCTATATTTTTGCATCGAAAAAATCACTCTAAAAATAGAATTATGGGGATATGATGAAGAACCATGTGGGGCACCTTATTTGTTCCTTGATCAGTTCAACATATACTTATTCTACATTCAGGGAATTCAAAATTTGTTGCATGTTTTCCATAATATATAATATGATCATTAAGACATGCATCAATTTCGTGGTACCCCATTCCTATATCTTCCATAAAGGCACACAATTCTTGGTATGTGTGAGGTAAAGTGTTTTACAATGTTAGGAGAATATCACCTAACAATCTACAATACACACACACACACACACAAAATAGTGGATTTAAATCCTATATATTACAATCAAAATAAATAGAAAAATACTTAAATTTATATAAAGCATTATCTTGCATACCTTGGGATTTGTGTCATACATAGGTTTAAAATATTGTTCATAACCTTGAATTTGACCAACAACAACATAGTAGAGATAATATGTGTCTTTGAGTCTTTGTATAGGGGTTGTTGTGCCTTATCAATAAAAGGTACATCATGAATATCTTCATAGATCTTATCCATGGGTGCATTCTCACCCATGACAACAAAGGTGTCATGGATCGACCTACATTTTCTTCCATAGTATCGGTTTCAATTTTATCACCCTCACCATCTCTACTAAAAACTACAACATTATGAATTCTAATAATAGGTGTTTTTTTTTTAATTACAAATAACTAAATATAATTAGTATTAAAATATTAAAAAATTATAACTTTTTAAAAAAGACAAAAAACATGTTTTCCATATGTTAACAAGGGGTAATTTTTCTAGATATTGACATATTAATTCTTCTCCTTTTTATGCATTTTTCATTTCATACAAGGGAAATAAAATTTCCCATCACCGATATCATGAAGTTTGGTATAATTCTGAGATGGTTTTTCATGATTTCTTGTACGCACATAATAATTGCATTTATCAAGATCCACATATGTGATGGTAACCAAGTTTTTTTATTGCATCTTCTATATAATCCAACCAATTGTATGCATCAATGTCCAAGTTAGGGTTATTTGACATTTTATTATATTTCAACAAAATATTGACCAATTCATTGGTATATATTCAAATAATTTCACAAATAGAGAATCCAAATGGTATCTACAAATTTTAACTAAATAAAATTTCAACTATGGGTAGAAAAATTACCCTGTAGTATTATGTCACCTAATCCCAACTCTTCAGAAAAAAATAGGGGTGTTTCCTTTTACGTGGTTGTCTTTTAAAATGCAAAAAAAAACTTGATCAATGAGCACATCGAAAGTATAAAACACTCATTAGCCAAAAAACAAAATCCACAAACTTTGATTACTTGACATTTAATCAAGGTTAAGTATATTTATAGATTAAAAAATTGTGATTGTGATTACTTTTTTTCCTTTAGACTCAAGGAATCAATAACTAAGTGGAATCATGCTCATGAGAATGCAGCTTTGAAACTGTTGGGATACCACTATAAACCCCATATTTCACACAAAGCCCATAATCACATGCTAAGGTTAAATAGGATTTAAACTAAGGTGGGAAAAATTAACACCGTGAGTCCCAACCACTTGGTCTACCCCTGATAGCATTTAAGACAATTGATTCTTTTTTATTATTTGGACTGAGGGAATCGATAACTAAGTGAAATTACACCCATGATTATGTGGGTTCAAAAACATTGGGATACCACTATAAACCCTATCTTTCATGCAAATCTCACAATCATGTGACGAGGTTAGATATGATTCAAATCGAAGTGGGTAGCATTAATACCATGAGTCCTAACCACTTGGTCTACCCTTGATAGGTTGTGATTATGATGACTTGACATTGATTAAGTGGCATATTAAATGTGTATTAACTGACATTATTCATTTAAAATCAGTTAACTAATGTGTGTCTAGGGAAACAAAAAAAGACACCCATTTTAACTAATTTTAGATGTTTAAATTGTTTTTTTCAACAAACATCAATTCAAATATCAAATTTTGACAATAAATCTAGTAGTGTGATATAAAGTTAAGCTATCACTAGGTTCCAATTGAGCCAACTATGTGTGGAAGACAACCTTTAAGTACAAATAAGGTATCTTTTAATGGTTTGGCATGTCATTTGGCTTGAATAATGCACTAGCAACATTCATGAGGATGATGGATGAAATTATGTGGCCATCTTCTTACACAAATACTTATCTTTAGCAAAATCTGGGAAAAACATATGAACTAGAATCATCAAGTG
>JASDQU011178698.1:0-14582 GCA_032191745.1 Picea mariana
TTTTAACTCCGCCTGCAAATGTTCAAGCAAACCATGTGACCTAGTTCCAAGGGAAGTGATGGTTTGTGATGTTTCCCACGCCTCAGTAACCAGTTCCATTCTTTTCTTGATATTATTTTCCACATATTCTCTACAGGATGCGAGGAGGCTGGAGGATCCTTTTAAGTTGGGTGCAAGAGTGGTAGGCATGGCTATTTACAAAGGATTGGCAAGCGATGGCATAGGAATCAAAGCCTCTTCCAATTCCTTGATCTGTTCCTTCAGTCTAGCATTCTAGACCTCGATGCCTCCAATGGAATCATGAAGTGCATCTCCGCTCTCCTTGTGAAGTTGAAAAATTTGGGACGATCACATGTTGGCAAGGTCAACCTCTGAACGAGATTTTCCTTTCTTATTTTTTACATCTTTTTTTTCAATGACCAATTTTTTGGACTGGTTGTAAAAAACAATGCTCTGGAACACGAAGGATTCATCTTCATCAAAATTTTTTCTATCGGATATGTCCATTGGACAACTATGCTGGATGGTGTCTCTAGGTTAATCAAGGTAGCGGAGCATGCTATCTAGTTCAGGCTATAGTTCCATGTTCTCACCCTGAATTTTGGGCTCTTTCGCCTGTCCCACATTTGTTTTCTCTTCTTGTCTACTAGAAGCTTGTGAGAACTATCAATTTTAGAGTGAGGAGGGTCGTTATCTCCTCCTCCATTTGAATAACTCTAAGTTTCTTTGTTTCTGTGGTGGGCCGCTGGAGCGATGCTCCTGGATGTCATACTTTTTGGAGTGTTATTCGTCGATTGAAAACTCTTTTCACTGGGGCCTTTCCCCTATTTCCTATACAATTTAGTGCATCTTTGCAGTGTGTCTAGGTCGCTGACATCAAAAGGAGGAGCGTTTCCGCCAATTTCTTTGTTTTCAGACATGTGTTTTTTTGAAGAAACAACAATTGAAGCCAAGTGTTTGTAAATGTTGTCGAAAAATATTATCGCAGTTGAACCCTCTTAGTCTTTCAGCATATCTCAGGTTGAAGTTGCTAGAATGCGCTGCGAATTCGTCAATTTTGTTGATGTTTTTCAATACAAAGTCCTCGACTTTCCAAGGGAGAGGAATGAATTGTTTTTTTCTCTTCTTTTACAATAGATGCAACTAATAGTTGTATTGTCATGTTACTTCTGCAACAAACATTCTATCCGTAATGTGACATGGAAGGAGAGCATGTTTTTCCCTGGAGCCAAAAATTCTTATCACAGTGTAATTATCCAAATGTTCAAGTGTCCCCTTCTTGTCCAAAAAACTGGTTTTTTGTTCAGATATGCGGGGAGCATCTTCTCCTAACAACAAAAATTTGAAAATAGACACAAAGCCATTAAAAACCTCATAAAAACAGTGGGAAGCCTTGTGCTTCCACAAGGCCTGGTACCAGAACGTTACTGGTTCGAATTCCCAGTTGATATTCTTGGACAGAGACAGTTCTGGAAACTAGCAGCAATGTGCTATCGCAAAAACTAAGTAGGATGACATATAAAATTTCTTTTCCCTTTTGAAGTTTGACAATTGGGAACAGATTTCATGGGAAATTAATTTGCCCCAATAAAAAATGGCTTGTTCCTTGACTGTGAAATACAAAATATAAAGAGCCATCTGAGAAACAATTGTTGTGGACTCCTCTCTCGTTATTCTTGTAAACAACCACGCAATTTCACGGAATGCATTTCTAAATGAACTAACCTGGAAACTTGTGATATCTTTAGGAACTACAATCGGGTCTTCCAATAAATGGGGAAAGAGGCCGAACCCGTTATTATTCTTTGCTAGGAACTGTTTGCAATCTTCTCCTCTGAACGTCAATGTTGGCTCCGACAATCTTAACATCTGGCAAAAGACTTGAGGTGACAAAGAAACAAAAGAGCTGTCCTGCAGTGGAATAATTCTTTTTTCTGAAATAAATTTATCAACGCACCAAGAGACCAGCTCCTTATCATCAGAAACTTCAGGGACACAAACTGCATGAGCAATCCCAGAGGTCCAAATTACTTAGTTCTGGGTGACAGGGGTTGAGTAATAAGAATATGCCCTCAATCATTGGATGTTCTAGTCCTCGTGCTTGAAGATGTTCACAGTATCTCCATAGAACTACTGTCGAGCTGATGCCATAGGTTTATGAGAACGTTGGTTTTCTCTAGATGATGGTTGAAATGAACAGTTTGAGCTGATAATGTAAATCTCTACAAAATCTTGGTTAAATTCTTATGAATGGGAAAGCTCCTCGAGCCTTTCGCTGATTAATGACAATCTGTATGGATGGTGCATGATGAAATGTTAGCAGTAAAGATTACTTATTGCATATTTATAAATGTGAAGGTGGTGGGTACAACGAAGAGAAATTAAGAATTGGAGGTTTCGTGAACGTGCCAAGACGACGAGGTGCGAACGACATTTCATGATTTTGAAATCAACAACCGGAAGAGATAATATAACCCCCCGAAAATCTTGGTTTAATGTGTATTAATAGGAGATCTCCTCAAGCCTTTTTCCCATCAATGACAATCTATATGGTTCTTGCTCGATGAGCTGTTAGAATTAGATGTCAGTAATTGCATATTTAGAAACAAGATATGTATATATATATATATATTAAAACATTTTTTTTTTATTATAGACAAGTGAGAAGGTCACAGAGATGGGGGAGAGAAAGGAACTAATGGTAAGGTCTGAAAAGTGGTTGAAAAAGATTCAAAATAGGGTTACGAAGGATACTCAGGAGAGGCGAGTGTTCGGTGGTCAAATTTTATGTATCAAAATTTTTGACTGCAAAACGTGTAAAACAGAAGAGAGCATGATGGGGCAGTTCAGCAGCCAGTTTGTATATTTGCAGAATTTTGGGAAAGTGGCTAAGTATGATGACCTAAAATGATCGATCAGACTCGTTTTCAGAATCAAAGATTGAATATTTTGTGAACGGACCAACCCAAGGATGCACAACTGAAATTCCATGATGTTTGAAATTAACACTCGGAAGGGATAATATAACCATCCAAAATTTTTGGTTTTATGCATATTAATGGGAGATTTCCTCAAATCCTAGTCTAGCATTAAATGGTAATTTCTAATTACAAAAGGGTGCGGGCACAAGAAACAATGATTAGGAATTGGATATTTCTTGAACTCGTCAACCCGACGATCTACGTGAGAAATTTGAATAAATGACGAAGTATGGAAAGTGGACAACCACGCTTCAAAATGGGGTGACAGTAGTTCCATAGGAGACATGAGGACCTGACGGTCAAATTGTATGTCTTAGAAGTTTTTAGTGCAAAATGTACTATATATATATATAAACATTTATTTATTATAGACAAGTTCCAAGGTCGGGGAGATGAGGGAGAAAAAGGAATGAATGGCAAGGTCAAAAAAGCAGTTAGATAGGATTCAAAATAGAGTTACGGGGGATACTCAGGAGAGGCAAGTGTCCCATGGTCAAATTTTATGTATCGGAATTTTTGATTGCAAAACATGTAAAATGGAAGAGAGCATGATGGGGCAGTTCAACGGTCGGTTTGTATATTTTCGGAATTCCTGGAAAGTGGCTAAGTATGGAATAGGGAAATGGTCAAGCAGACTCATTTTCATAAGTGAGGATTGAAGTTTTCGTGAATGGACCAACCCGACGACGCGCCTCTTATATATAATTGGTAATTGCTAATTGCAAAAGGGCGCGGGCACAGGAAACAATGATTAGGAACTGGATATTTCTTGAACCTGCCAAATCGATGATCCACGAAAGAAATTCGAAGAAATGGTGAAGTATGGAAAGTAGACAGATGAGATTCAAAATGGGGTGACAATAGTTCCACAGAAGATGTGAGGACCCAGCGGTTAAATTATATGTCTCAGAATTTTTCAGTGAAAAATGTGTACCATGGAAGAGGGCATGATAGGTAGACCATAATAAGGAAGATGGTATGATCTGAGTTCGATTGTAAATTTGTATATTGCAGAAGTCACGGTACTGTTCGCAGGTCATGAAACAATATATGTCCAATCTAGAGCCCACCTCCCTGGAATCCACGGTCGGAGAAGTGACTGGGTATGGAATGGGGAAACGGTCAGTCAGTTTCGCTATATAAGAGCATGAGTGAAAATGTGAACCCGCAAGTCCGCCTACCCGGACAGCCAGACATTTTCAAAAAAATGAATAAGTGAAGAGAAGGATAAATTTCAGGGAAAAGAGAAACGAATATTTGGCTAAGTATAGAAGATGGAAAAGAAGGGCCAATATATTCACATCTGTAACATATATCCCATTTCCTGCCAAGATATATACTTGGAAAGAAGTGCGAAGGTGGAGGAAAAAAAAAACAACGACTAGGAATACGATCCGCGAGTTTACTTGGTTCTTGGTTGTATGCTTCATCTGTCAATTTTTATAACGCGAAACTCTGAGTCATTCTTTTAGCCAGTGAGCCCACAAGTCCGACTATCAATTTGTATAGTGCGGAACTATGGGTGTTGTTTGTAGGACACAAAACTATAGAGGACATGTTTTTCCCTTTAATATAACCTCTGTAACACAAATTTAGTATGTGGCTCATTTTAGCACTTTTCCATCCGTAAACAATCGTAATATTGAGTCCTCCATCCCTGGAGTCCATGTGTCAATTTGTATATCGCGGAACTACGAATGCTGTTTGGAGGTCACGGAAAATTAGAAGTGCAATGTTGAGCCAGTCAGCATGTAAGTCTGCCTGTTAATTTGTATATCGTGGAGCTCTGGGTGCTACTTGTAGGACACAGAACAATAGAGGCCCAATTTAGACAAAGGGGAAGTGCTCAATCGAAACGCGTGAATCCGCCAACCCGCGTAGCAAGGCATTTTCGAAAAAAAAATGATTAAGTAACCAGGAAAAGAAACAACACAGGATGAAAGAGTGGGAAAATAGAAAGGTGGAGGGAAATTTTCGTAAGTGTGAATTGGTTTCAAACAAGCCCCATTATTGCAAAACCATCATTTTCTACTAATTGTCAACAAATACTTTGTTGAAGATTAGATTTTATTGCAATGTGTGGGTGTAAGTGTGTTCTTGATACATTCTTCCATGAATGTAACATATTAACTCAGGTATTAAATTTCTTGCATTATGGGTTGTCAGCATTAATGCTTAATAATTTCATGTCTAGAAACAAGAATGACGATTTTACTGCAACATTGTAATTTGGTATTGCTATGTTCTATCTGCATTGCAAATAGAGTTGAATGTTGGTTTGAAGTTGTGTGTAATCCATTTTTTGTTTGCATAAAATTCTGGTGGATCGACACAGTACATTTCCATATAATTGTTAGATGCTCCATCTTAGAACAAATTACCTAAGTAAATACAATATCGAATAACTACAAGACCACCGAACCATGCCAATGAGAAGAGGTGTTAAATCCCGAAAAGAAGCAGCAACAAAGACTCCAAGGCGAATTATTTTAATAGCAAATCCATTAAAAAAAAAAAAAAACACTGAGTACTGTACATCTATCCTTAGAAATTGGACCCAGTTATTTGGGCCAAAACATTGAGCATATCTGCGAAAAACATAGGCACGGGATCCACAGTATGCAGGAGATATCGAGATGCTCTTCAACATGAATACAAAACTGATTACCATGCCTCTTTTTTTAGGAAATCCTTGCAGTTTTCTCCTTGATGGATTATCCTGTGGTAAAATTGATAGTTATCAGAAGCTTCCCGTGAGGAAGAAGATGAAAAACGTTGCAGGGAAAATGGAATAGACCTTAACTGAAAGTTAGGACACACCAAGAAAATGCCTCTCCAAAGTCGAAAAAAATTCAGGGACATAGGTTGCACGTGCAATTTCAAAGGCCTAAATTAGTCCATTCTAGGTGGAAGGAGATGACTAGTAGAAATATGCCTTGCACCAGTGGGAGTTATGGTTCTCATTCCCGAAGATGTTAATTGTATATCCAGAGAACAGGACAATAGTCCCACAATTGAATATTGTTTTGGCTTGAAATATATCTCTGGGAGAATCAACATATCATTTACTTACAGTGAAAGTCTTCCACCCATAACAAACTAATTTGGACCTCTGGAATTCCTACTTTCGAGCTGCAAAGAGGCTATTGCGTTCAACATTGGTTTATTTTTGGAAACTCCTTCTTTTGGTGTTGTTAGGAACGCCATCACTGAGCCAGGAATTTCCTTCTGTTATGGTTGATTTCAATTTGGGTGCAGGAGTGGGAACATTCTCTGCATTGCCATCATCCATTGAAATATCAACGCCCATCAGATCATCTTCTTTCGGCTCGGAATCCATGACATCAACCTCTCAGTGTACCAGGGGACCATCTCCTTTTTTTCTCCTAGGTGGAGGGAGATGAGTAGTAAGAATATTCCCTAGAATACTGGAACCTCTGGCCATCATGCTCGGATGTGTTTACTGTATCTGAATAGAATTGCTGCCACAAGTTAACGAGAATTTCCATTTTCTCCAGATGATGTTTGAAATGAAATTTGGGGAGGGATAATATAACCCTCAACAAATCATGGTTTAATGCATATCAATGGAAGATCTCCTCAATCCTTTCTCTAATCAATGACAATCTCCAAGGTTCGTGCGTAATGAGTTGTTACCATTAAATCTCACTAATTGCATATTTAGAAAAAAGTGTGAAGGTGGCGCGGTGACGATGAAGAGCGATTAAGAATTAGAGATTTCTTAAAGGTGCCAACCGACCGACACACGAAATAGATTGCATCATGTTTGAAATGAATACTTGTAAAGGATAACACTCTTCTCCACAAATATTGTTTTAATTCGTAGTAATGAAAAACTCCGGCCTTCTAGAAATTAATGACAATATTAACAGTTCCTGCAGGATGAACTACTAGAATTAAAGCTTAATAATTGAATATTTGGAAATAAGTACGAAGGTAGTGGTGATGATGAAGAGCAACCAAGCATTGTACATTTCGTCCACCCGCCAATTTGTGAAACAAATTCCAAGAAATGCCCAAGAATGGAAAGCAGTCTGGCGGGTTACAAAAAAAGGGTCGGAAGATATACCTAGGAGACGTGAGGGGCTGATGGTCATATTTCATCTCAGTGAAATATATTGGCCATCAATTTGTATATCATGGAATTTTGGGTGTTTTTTGTGCATAGGGGAACAGTGGAAGCGCAATGTCAAGAGGGCAATTTGTATATTGTTGAACTTCGGGTGTTGTATATAAAAGCATGAGACATTCGGAAAAAGGACCAAGTAAATAGAAAGAGAAAGAATACGAGATGAAGGGGAATTTTTTTGCTAATTTGTAAATCGCGGAAGTCCAGGTGCTATTTGCAGGCGAAGGAACAATGGAAATGCAATGTTGAACCCGCCTATGCGGGAACCCGCGATTCAAAAAGTTTGTTCAATATGAAACACGGAAGCGGTCGGTCGGGATTTTGATATAAAATAAACAATGGAAATATGAAGATGTGAATCTGCCAAATCCCACACCTAAACATTTTCTGAAAATGAGTAAGTAAAGAAACAAAAAGAAGAAGGCGAAAGAAAAAGAAGATGGCAATTTTTGGAAGCAGGAATTGCTGTAAGAAAGCACCATTGATGGTCTTAATAATAACTATGGAGTGCATTAAACATGTTAACATGTTTTTCAATCAAGGAATAGATACAATGGGCAATGTCTATAGTTTCCAGGATGTATTTGTATAAGAGAAGTGTCGAAAAGTTACAAGAAAATAAGTTTTTGTACTGCTAGCTTCACTGCAAGTATAACAACGACGAATTTGAATTTTAATGTCCTCTCATTCATATGATTGTTCCATTAGACTTCACATAGTATATATTATTTTATTTCAATTTGTTTGCTAATTTGTAGATCGCAGAAGTTAGGGTGTTGTTTGTAGGTGACAGAACAATGGAAACGCAATATTGAACCCGCCTATTCGAAAATCCACGAACCAAAAAGTTTGTACAATATGAAACAGTGAAGAGGTCGATCGGGCTGGTGATATAAAGGTAAGTGAAATATGAATACATGAATACGCCAACTTCTGCACCTAGAAATTTTTCGAAAAACGAGTAATACATACTAAATATGTACTCTTATAAACTATGGACATGAGATTTTATATAGCATGTACGGATCCTGCATTCCATACTTAGCCACTTTTTGGATCATTGGTTCTTGGGATGGTGGGCTCAAAATTGGGCCTCTATTGCTCTGTATCCTACAAATAGCACCTAGAGTTCCGCGATATACAAATTGGCAGGCGGACTTGCGGGATGGCTGGCTCAACATTGCACTTCTATTGTTCTGTGTCCTCCAAACAACACTTGGAGTTCCACGATATAAAAATTGACAGATGGACTCCAGGGCTGGCATGCTCAAGATTGTGATTGTTTACGAATGGTGATCCCTATCAACTATCTAACATTATCTAAAAACATTATTTTCAATACTAAATTATTAATATTAAATATTGATACTGTATAATTTAATTACATAAAATTATTAAAGGATGTTAAATATCTTATTTAAAAGAAAAGCACGCGTATTCAGAAACTCCCGATCCAAAATGTTTGTACAATATGAAATGGGGAAGCGGTCGGTCAGGCTGGTGATATAAAAGTAAGTGGAAATCTGAACACGTGTATCCGCCAACTTCCACACCTAGAAATTTTTTGAGAAACGAGTAATATGTAATAAATATGTACTTTTATAAAGTATGGACATGATATTTTACAGAGCATGTACGGATCCCTCATTCCATACTTAGCCACTTTTTGGATCGTGGGTTCTCAGGCTGGTGGGCTCAAAATTGAGCCTCTATTTTTTCGTGCCCTACAAATAGCACGTAGACTTCCGCGATATACAAATTGACAGGTGGACTTGCAGGTTGGTTGGCTCAACATTTCACTTCTATTGCCTCGTGTCTTCCAAACAACACTCAGAGTTCCGCGATATACAAATTGACAGATGGACTCCAGGACTAGGGGGCTCAAGATTGCGATTGTTTACGGATGGTCATCCCTATCAACTATCTAACATTATCTAAAACATTATTTTCAAATACTAAATTATTAATATTAAATGTTTATATTTTACAATTTAATTACATAAAATTATCAAAGGATGTTAAATCGCTTAATTTTTAAAAAATGAAGGAAACAAAACAAAGTTTTTTTAAATTCTATCACTGCAAGAATAAAAACGACCAATTTGAATTTTAAGGGCCCCTTGTTGATATGATAGCACAATTGGACTTCACACAGTATATATTCGTTTATTTCAAATTATTCCAAAAGATTAATTTTACCAATTTCATTGATCAAGGAAAAGTGCTAAAACAAGCCACATACTACATTTGCGTCACAACACCATACAAATTGACAGGAGGATTTGTGGGCGAACTAGCTAAAAAAATGCAATTCTATTGTTTCATGTCCTCCAAACAACACTCGGAGTTCCGTGATATACAAATTGACAGATGAAGAATACAACCAAGAACCAAATAAACTCCAAACAGGCTGCAAGCAAGTTCCCACAAGGTTCCATAGAGCAACATGCATTGACCTTTGCATCAAACAATTTGATATACAAAGAAAAGATGTTGCGACATTGGTTTTCTCTTACATCTGGTATATGTTCCCACAAGAAAATAATCGGGGCCATGGCATATATGGGGTTTGTTGCCATGCTTCCCATTTTTGGACCGAACAATCTTATGCGCATGCAATCTCAAGTACTCAAGTCCGACGAACATTCATTTGGGTGTTGAAGAAATATTACAGAGACACATGAGATATTTTTGTTTCCTACCAAAGCTCGATATGTTTTTTTTTTCCCCTTCTTTAGCCGATATGCAATATTGCATTGTCCTAATTTAATGTAAATTTGTTGTGTATCTGAAATTCACGTAGCATGTAGACATTGCTTTCCTTTTTCTGTAGGTATGCTTCATACAACAATTCTTCCAACCTAGGAAGCNATTGCATTGTCCTAATTTAATGTAAATTTGTTGTGTATCTGAAAGTCACACAAAATGTAGACACTGCTTTCCTTTTTCTGTAGGTATGCTTCATACGAAAATTCTTCCAACCTAGGAAGCACATTTTGTAACAGAGGCTGCCTAATTGTACAATGCACGATTGTGTTGCCCACGGTTCAGATGGCAACAATGAGGCAATGTACATATGTATATGGACATTTTTCACTGCATCGCAGACAATCAATCGTATCATCACTTACAAAGCAGAAGCAGAAGTAGTAGAGTTACATTTCGCACATACAGGCTCAAAGGGGGTCAAGTACGCATTCACTGCAACCAAAACACCTTCAACCTGGAAACACAAGCATATAAATTAATACATTGAACAATATAATACAAAATTGCACCCCCTCCCCCCCTTAAAAAAAAAATATAAAATAAAACAAGCCGCATAAATTTGGTGAAGGGTATTTGTATAACCAAAGTGAGGATGATTCTGTGGATGTATAAGCACAATAGTTGTAGAGCTAGCTAGTTTCTTCAGATCCTGTACTATGTCTGCTCACAACTCTGTTACAAACGTTGCTTGCATTGTGTGAAAAATCCTTTATCTAACATCCCTTTTCTTTGTTATATTTTTGAAGAGCATAAGTGGAAACTTCCCTTTATGCAATTGTTGTTCCATTGACGAAAACAAATTTGAATAGGTATCGAACAATTGCAGCTGCAACATGGAACAATACAATATTTTTGTAACTTACCCAAGATACATGCACATGCGAAATAAAGGACAAAAATGGATATGGAAAGCGGTACCATTTCCTTGTCGCTGTCTAACTCTCCATCCTTTATATGAAGAATGTGTTGCGAGACAAGTTTTCTCTCCAGTGTGACAACTGCGCCAATGGTTCTGATTGGGTAAATATCATTTCTCTGTGCAAGCTGGCTAATAGTCGCATCTGGGACAAACGATATTCTAAACAAACAACGGAAATGTTTTTCACAATACTTTTTTCATTGAGCAAAATAATTCGATCACAATCACCATGGTCATATACTGTTTTGGGCAATATATTAAAATTTGTAATGGATATCCCATTACTCGACAATATATTTTCTGCATGTTTCTGGACAAGTTGTGTAGGAATAGTCAGTGTGACTATCATAATGGCCTCCTTGTCTGTCATGTCAGCATGCATAATGGATCTAGTTTTGTTTTATTTGTCCAAGTAGGTGCTATAGACGACCATTATTTCCCCGACGAACACTTGTCCAATTTGGCAGCTGTTCAAGCCCTCTATTGATAGTACTTTGGGTGTTACAACTATAGACCTGATGACAATTTTTGAATAGGATAACTAAAGTGAATGGTAGTGTGCATTTTTTTTTTTTCATTCTTCTTTCATTGGCATAAATCACAAGTAGACGCATAGCTTTGATGAACTATGTAGCCAGAGTTTTGCAACCACACCTCTTAGACTGTGAAACCTGTGCTATGTTTGACGTCTCGCTTGTACTTGTTGATATTTCTTGTGAACTGCAAACCATGTATTGTAGATGACATCAACATATTCACCATGCCATATATGAATAAATACCTGAGGATATTTTTTTGGTAAACATACTAGGAGCAGAGCGTATGCATATTTACCTTTGTCCTTGTCAATCTACTGATGTTTGGGATAACTGACTGCTCATGGCCATGCCACTAGTCCAACGTTTTCTAATGCAAGCATGTGTATATGAACATCATAAGAAATAAACAAGCATATGCATTGTATATTGTCCATAATAGGTCTTAATGTCACATGCAGGGTGGAAGGAGGTGGAATACGAAATAGGGGGTTCAAGGAATATACTCAGGAAACATGAGGACTCGAGCGTCAAATTGTATAACTATGATTTTTTTACTGGAAAAATGTGTAACAGTAAACAGGGCGTGAGGGCAGGGCACCACAGCCAATCTGTATATTGCGGACCCCCAGAATCTAGGGGAGCAATCTTGAACCCACCATCTCAACACCTGCAATCGACAAAGTGGGTAAGTATGAAATAAGGTAGAAGCGTGAACATAAATGTGAAACCATTAGTCCGCCAACCAACGCACCAAGGAATTTTCGGAAAGACCACTAAGAAGAGCAATTAGAAATAAAAAGGGATAATAGAAAATCGAAAAAGTAGAAATGGGGAGGGCAGAAAGGCCCATTTCTGCCAAGTCATCATTTTCTAGTCTAATATTATATGCCCCCACCTGATTTCTATAATTAATTTACCAGCATAGTTGGTATACCTTTTTCAAAGATTGTACCACATAACCCTCTGCTATTGCACAGAACAATTCATCTTACTGTCCAACTAACCTGTTTCTTTCAAGGTAGCAACGTCGAATATACAATGGACATGAAGGCAAGTTAGTATGAAGATAGATATGTAAAAGAAAGAGAAATAGTTCTATTTATTCCAATGTAATAAAAAACTAAATACTATTCACATGAGAATATGCAGAAAGATACATAGTATATACATACAGGTAAACCCAAAAAACTATATTTGAAGGAAGAAAAGAACAAAAAAAAAAAAGGTTCAAAGTAGTAGAATAAGCACAACAAATATATAGACAGTAAATGAAAAAATGAACACTGGAATATGAAATAACAGTACAAGTATCCACCTCTGCAACTCCTCATCTACATTCCCGCCAAAGAGTCCATCGTCCTCTCCGGCCATTTTGTTTGTTTAAATGTAGCAATGCAGGAAAAATACAATGGACATGAAGGAGGTTAGTAGGCAAGAAGACATGTAATGAATATAAGTTATTATGTAGCAAGGTACAACATCTACATACTATACACTAGGTGAACACATATACAGACAATAAATGAAATACAAAACAACATAATATAAAATAAAAATACAAGCATGTACCTTTCTATCTCCTCTTCAACCGATGCAGTCAAGACTCCGTCGTTTTCTCCAACTATTCTGTTTGTTTGAATGTGGGAAAACACAAAATACAATGAACATGAATGGAAGTTGGTATGCACCAGAGAACAAGTAATATTTACATACAGTAAAAGAGACTCAACGAATAGTATAAAACATAGGCAGAAACATGAACCTTTGCGCTTCTCCATCCATAGCTATAAATATGTAATTTTTTTCCCTGCCCAAAATATATTACAAGCCACAAAATATTATGAAAATGCATGGCTATAGCTAAACGATTTTTGGTTTTCCATGGAAATGTATCCAGATATGCTTCCACCCATGGAAATGTTAAAATTTCAGAACCCAACCCAGTTTCAGTCTCACTGATTTTCAACCAAAGTTAAATGCCCAAACCCAGTTTCAGCATATAAAACTTAGCAGAAAATAAACTTCAAAACTGAAACATGAGGATTCTGAACATTGTTTTCAATGCAGAAATAAAATATCAGCAGCATGCAAAACTGATAAAATTTATAGATAGAGATTTTTGGTCTAACTTCGACCCTGGAAAAACCCACAAGGGGAAAACCAGTGAGAGAGGGATTTTTATTATTTATGGGCTTCTGAGAAATTATTTTAAAGCATATTCATCTTCAGAAATTAAAACAGAAACTTATCTCAGTCTTCTTGCTCAGCAAAGATGCCTATAGAACTGTCCGAAAAAGCTTCTCAATTTCTTTTCCAGAAATTCGTACACTATACGGATATCCCAGCAATAAATGTTGTATGGACTATCCTCGAAATTTGTGCCCAAAATATACCAAGACTATACGGAAAACCCAACAGTATAAATGCCTTGAAAAAACATGCCAATAATCAGACAAATGCACCTAGATTTTATGACAGTACGGCCCCTTTACTTCTGTGCATGTCCGTATAGACTGTACGGATTTTCTCTGCCCAGAAAAACATGCCCATCTCCTTCCTCGATTTATGTGCCAATTAAATAATGTACGACAGCCTTAAAAAACGTGCCAATACTCTCAAAAACTGTAGCTGTTGTCCTCCTCAATTTCTGTGCACATTTAATGTTGTACAACCTCCAAAAATCCGTACGGTACGACCTATTCTTCCTTGTTGTCTACTGCCTTGAAAACCATGCCTTCTCTTTTCCTTGGGATGCATGCTCTCCTTCAGCAAATGTTGTCTCTCTTCTCCAGCTCGACCTCTCTCTTGCTCTCTCAACAAGAATGCAACAACAACCCACAATGGGTGTGCCCTCTTGCCCTAATCGACCTCATGAGGGAAGGTGAGGGGTTTTCTAATCTAACGGTTGAGATTAGATTAGATGAGTGGATGAGATTTGATGTCTCTTCACTCACCCTCACTTTAGTCATAAAGTCACCTTTTAATTTGCATCTCACAAATTAAATGACTAGGACCCACATTAGGCACTTTCTCCCCCTTAGATGCATAGGGAAGAGAAACACTTGCCTTGGTAATTTATTTAATTAAAAATTTAACACTCCCTCATACCGAGGAAAGTGTTACTCACCACTCCAAGCTTGTCCCTGAAAAATACAAACTTGCCTCTGCCCAATGCCTTGGTGAGTATGTCTGCAACCTGCTCCTCTGTAGATATGTACTGTAGC